>LPNX010665457.1:739183-766074 GCA_001517045.1 Pseudotsuga menziesii | reverse complement strand
CCTATCCTCTCTCTTAAATTAGTTCTTAACTTAGTCATCGTAAGGATATGTTTTCTTTAATGATTTGTTTTTCCTAATATCTATGTGAAGTGCTTATATATAATGTACAACTCATTAGTTTTAACCATCCATAAAATATCATCCGACACATTTGAATCTTTAAAATTTGTAACCAACTAACTCAACCTAGGTAACCCCTCTAGCTAACTTGGTTGTACCCATATGCCACCACTTAGGATATTGGAATACAATAGCTTACTCTGGCTTTGGATCATAGGCATAGATATTAGTAATCCATGTCTATGGAATATAATTATGTCATGGTCTCATGGTCACTACGACAAATCTAAGTGATTTCTTGTATAATATAGGTTAAATCATAATAGTGTGAATTCCACATATATGTCCTCTTTATCATAGCTCAGGCACAACATGCCTCTAAGAACAAGAATTGTACAATTGTAAACATAAATTAGGAATTGATTTGCTACATGGATCCATAATTGCAATCTATAATTACTACCCTATAATTATTACTCACAATTTTACTTGTCCTTAGAAATTTTGTTTCAAGCTTATAACTGTTGACACACGCACCACTAACCACTTATGGACTCCAGCACCGTACTTGCACCTACCCAGCTCTTTTAGTTCCAATGATACACCAAGGGTAAGGAGGGGTCGAGAGTGTGACATGTCATTCCTTGATAGTCGTCCCCTACGTAAGAAGGGATGGAGATGTTACAGGGAATTATTCACAAGCCTTATAAGTTGATGGCTCATGTATTTTGCCACTCATTATGGAATATCATTATCAATAGAATGAATAACCTCCTTTCCTGGTTAGATTCAACAACTTCATAATGATTAACACTCAACATTGTTTTACTCTTAGGGAAACTCCCCAGGCGTATACTATATGGCTACATTTCTTTGAGCAATTATGCTCACAAATTTTAACTTAACCTGAAGCTCGTCTACAGACAAGGTGGACACACCATAGATTTAACTTGTTGACACCTATCATGTAATTATTTTGCAAAAAACACCTAGCACAATGCACACTTGCTCAACAACTTTGGGCATAATCATTATGTAAATCAACTCAACCATCACATTGTCTCATCTAAACTAAACAAAAATCCCTTGTCACAACATTAATTCTTAACATCTCGTGTCGGGGTAAAACAATACGTCTCACATTAAATTAAGGGTATTGCATTGTCCTCGCTGCTCAAGTAGATGTTTATGACCTTATCCACTACCTGGGTCACACGTCTCTTGATTCCCCCACATGAAGCCTATTATGCTACTTGATTTGAATTATTTTCTATTTAATTGAAGTCATCTCCTAACCATGTAAGCAATTTAATCTAACTATACAATTGAACTCTATAAAGCTTACTATAAAAATCAAATATTAAGGTTAAGTAATCAATTAATTAAAAGTATATTAATCAAAGTTTAAATATTAATTAAATTAATCAAGTTTTAAATATTAATTAGATTAATCTTAATATTAAAATCTTTGTTTATATCAATGTAACATAAAATTTATCTATTCCTAAATCAAACACAATATTTAAAATATAATTTAGTTTTAAATAAAATTATTCCCATTAAATGATATTTTTTTGTTTTATATAATAACAAAATTTAAAATGTTATCCCATCAAAATCATCAAAATCAAAATTATCAATAGACTAAGATTTAAATTATTAAATTCAAAAATATATATCAAATGCATTTAATTAATTTTCCAAAATCTTAACTTAATTGTATAAATTTACCTTTAACATGGGCTAAACCTTAATGGAGGAAGGGAACATGCATGAAGGAAACGTGGCATTTTTATGTTGTTCCATGGCTCAATGCCAAATAAACAAAAAGGGATTAAACCCTACCTTCTAACATTTCTTTCATCTAAATTTGGACGAGCTCATCTCTGCAACGGATGAGTTGAGCTAGATAACTACACCACTCCATCCTTGGCTCATTTTCACCAATAGACAGCTCCGCTCAAGCCTAAGACTTCATAGTGAGGAGGTTTGATCTGCTTCTTATTTTGGCTAATATTTCCATCAGTTTTGTTATATATATTTTGTGATTCTCATTTGCACTTTTTATTTTGTGCTCGTCTTCCTCTTCGACTGAGCTCTGCAGTCAATTGCAGCAGCTCTCGGCTCTAAGGAATCCACTTGAACGCCCTTACTCATTATTTATTTATTTTTATTTTTACTTGTTTATGCAGGTTTCCTCTGGGTGGCTTGGTTTCCTCTAGGGTGGTTCTGTTGAGGCCTGGAAATTCGCAGGCAACAACAGCAAGGGATTCTCCCCAGTAAACGTTCCCAATTAGCCCATGATTTTTTGGTATAGGGAATCCGTCTGGTTTGCGGTCCAGCTACCATGGGTCAAGTAACAAAAAAAAAAGGTTTTACCGGTTGCTGCCCGGTCCACCGTGTATTTTGTATTTTTGACTTAAGTATGATATGCAAGTGCCTAATTAACAATGCAGGGTGATAAAGATGCAAAGAGTAGTCACAATGTGATGCGCAGGTTCTTACCTCTCATCTTAGAACTCACAAGCATCCAAATCATGCAAGAAAATAAATACTAACTACACTATTTCTAGAGAGCTGGGTATTCATTCATGAGTAATGCATCCCTATTCATGTGTTATGGCAAATCACAGATAGCTATTCTTATAACCAAACATATAAACATGAAGAAAAGTATATATGATAAGATAGCTCATCAACAGTTAAAAATTCCATTACTCATAGTGGAAAAGACGTCATAAAGGTACTGAAGAACATTCAGACAAGAACATAGGTTCAAGAAATTAGAACGCTCTTACAGCTAATGAGGCACATCTGAAAACGAAATAGTTCACATTCAACATTGCTCATTTAATCACATTGACATATTCCACACAGCACTTCCTCCAACAGGCAAAATTTGCAGTCTCTGGTTGTAAAACGAAATAGTTCCTCTTACAAGCATTAAGTTACAAGTTTTTCCAGGGAAAAAGCCCCCCGTAAGTTCTAATTTTCACATATTTAAGCTAAAATAGTTGACCCCTGGGCTGCCCACAAGCGTGCGACCTTTCAGTTCCCCAAACGCTCCATATCCCTCTGTCTTTTCTGTATGCACTCATGAACCATTTGGTAACTGATTGGGTGAGTCACTGATGGACCTTTCAGGTTTGTGCCTTGGTAGCTGCTGCTTTGTCTTCTATTCCACTTGTCCTCCTTGCAATCCTGCTAGTTTCAGCTATACCTCTACCAAACGGTCTGTCTCCCTTAGCCCCGCAGTAGTTTAACCAATCTCCGGAAACCACCTGCAATCAAACAATGTGCATCATTCATTGGAATTGCATTCAAACCATATCAACTAAAATGGCTAAACATTAAGAAGGCCATGTACTACGTTACTACCACAAGGCTTCTTAAACACTGGCACCACTACTTCGTCTAACTATGGGTTCAAAGGAAAACACCCACGACAGGAAACATGAACTTCATCGGAGGCTCAGAGCGCTAACCTCGGTAGGGTATACCTATTCACAACCGCAACGGTGGAAAAGAAGAGGTTAAGGAAACGCGACCCGCAAGCGGGAAAATCTTAATCAGAAGTCGGAAGATATTGACACCAGAAGCCAATTGCTCTACACAGCCGCAACGACGGGAGAGGAAAAGACTACGGACAAGCGATCTGCATCGTCGGCGGAGCGCTTTTCACTTCGGGTGGCTAATTGCTTTGGGAGCTGCAATGGCGGAAGCGAAAAGGTTATAAACATGCGACTAGAGGGCCGACACACATCAGCGAGTGGAGCGCTTTACACATTGGGCACTTAATTGCTTTGGGAGCCGCAACAGCGGAAGGGAAATGGGTAGTAGCCACCGATTTAACATAGTATGACGCCCGATTAACAGAAAATTGATTGTTCGGACAATTTTAAAAAATCAACAGCGGTTAAAATACATTTCACCTCCGAAACAGCGGCCTTTCAAAGATCCATCAGCAGAACCAAACTCACAATCGGCGACCCAAACAATTTCAAACACACGCAACCTCCGAACATAAGCCGAGAGTCAATCCTTTAAAACCATCCAACACTAAAGCATGACCAAAAGGTTCAAAGGATCCAACGATTAAAAACAACGCTAAATCATGAGGAGGGGCCCAAAATTTAAGAAACTTGGGGAGAACGGTTGCAGCTGCAACAAATGGCGATTACCTGGTGAACCTAGATCTCTGGGCGATTATTCTTTGAGTGACAAACTGTTTAAAAACGAATGCATCTATTGAATTCTTCCAGCTATCTGGATTTCTCAAATGACAGAAGTGTGTACCTTTAATCATTGATGATAGTCCAATTTGGGAGAGTGGAAAACAAGATTTTCAAGTCCAGATAACTCTGTCGAGGCCAGAGGATGAGTTTCATTATTAATTTTGTCTTCAGGTAGCTAATAGCTTGGACACCACAGGATTGTAGCATATGGTAAACAGAAATATTCGTTTGTTCCTCATTCCCATGCCACTTTAGCACTTTTTGTGCTTTTGCGATTTTGTCTTTTTTCATATGAGTCCTCCTGCATGCCTTTCTTTCTGAATTTTAATTCAGGCTCCTCTATCCCATAGTGTCCTTTTGTGTGAGCGGTGTACTTCATGTTTCAGCTCACGGACGGAGAGGAACTTTTGGCAATTTAGTACTTATGATTCAGCATTTGCTTTGATGTATGATGCTTTCATAGGAGTTTTTGAGTCTTATTTTCCTTTTGGCATTCGTTTCTTGGCATGGGATCATTTATATTTAATATACTGTTCACCTTGCTCCTTTCCATGGGTCCCCTGCTGTTGCCCCTTAGAACATTTTAAGTGTGACGTGGATGGAGCCTCAACATAGTATTCCAGACTCTTTGAATCCGGTTTTTTTCACAGGGGTTAAGCAAGACTTCAATACACACAGAGCTATTCGAGAAAACTGCTACACTGGAAGAAGTTCTTTTAAACAAACAGCAACACATAGTTTGATACCCAAAAATGTTTAGCATTCCCAGAAATTTTGATGTTCCCCATGCAACCGCAGGTTCGTTCCCTTTATTGAAATCAATAAACTTAAACTAAAACAAACTGAAAAAAATGACTCAAAAAATAGACAAACAAATTATTTATATACAAGACAGAAGAAATCAAAGAAACTCAGAAAAGTAAGGCTTGAGAACCAAACCATTTACTGGTAAGTTCTCTTCCCACTTCTAGAGATCTTGCAACTTATAAGTAGAAGGGCCAAGCTTTGCTGCAATCTGAAAAGGGCCTACCCACAACTGCTGGAATTTAGTATGCTTTCCCTTCTCATCATGGGGGTGATCCCATTTGAGAACCAAATCTCCTACCTCAAAATATTTTGTTCCTGCCTTATGTTTGTCGAACCATCTCTTTATCACCTCTTGCTGTTGCTTAAAGCGCTCTCTGGCTTTAGATTGAGCTTCTTCTGCTTTCAGGAGGTTATAGATCCTTATTTGAAAAACTTCATCATCCGATCCTCTAGACTCTTGAGCTATCATGGAAGAAGGTAGCATGATATTGGGAGGAAGAATGGCTTCTTTACCGTAAACCAGGGTATATGGTGACATTCCTATAGCAAAATTGGGGGTGACTCTATCAGCCCAAAGGGCATTTGGTAGCGCTGAGTGCCAACTCCTCTGGTTTTCTATTATGGTCTTCTTTAAAATTCTAATCAGATTTTTGTTAGAGGATTCAGCCAGGCCATTTCCTTGTGGATAGTAATTAGCAGAATAATGCAATTTTATCCATTTATCATGAGAAAAAGCAGTTAATTTAATTGATGAAAAGTACTTAGCATTATCAAAGACTAACGAAATTGGAACTCCAAACCTGGTCATGATATGATCTTGTAGGAAGCTGATGACCGTGCCTTCATTTATCTTGCGCAGCGGGATAGCTTCAACCCAGCGAGTGAAATAATCGGTCGCAGTCAGAATGTACTTGTGTTGTAGGGAGGAATTTGGTTTTATTTCTCCAATGATATCCAACCCCATTGCTCGAATGGCTATGTGATCATCACAGGCTTTAGGGGTGCTACTGCTTTAGGTTGTCTCCCACTACACCTTTGGAAAATATCACACTTCCTGACATGTGTGTGTGCATATTTGAAGAGCGTAGGCCAATAGTAACCGGCTCTGAGGATTTTGTGGGCTGTAGTATCCCCTGAATAATGTCCCCCAGCAGGTCCATCATGCAAATATGTCATTACTTTTTCCGCATCTTCTTTCTCTAAGCATCTCAGAATAACTCCATCATAATTTTTTCTGAATAACACTCCTTCAACAATTTGATAGGAAGCTGATTTAAGACGCAACGCTCTTCTTTGCTTAGAATTCCAATGTTCTGGCAACAGCCCTGCCTGTAGGTAATGCATGAGGTCTCTATACCAAGACTCGGGAGCTGTAAACAAAGGACATACCTCCATTACATGTAATTCGGCTTCATCCTCCCACGCGTGTTCTTCATTTTTTCCATTTTCAGTCATCAGTTTGCACAACCCTTGTCCTTTAACTATAGAGGCTGGCTTGAATTCAAGGTCGTACTCTTGAAGAGATGTTACCTAGTTGCCCCTTCTTTCTCCTAACTCCTTCTGTACAAGAAGGGACCTTACAGCTGGGTAGGGGACGATCACCTTGGTTCGATTTTTTAAAATATAAGGCCTGAATTGCTTTACTGCTTTAAATACTGCGTAAGCTTGTTTATCAATGGTTCGGTAATTTAATTCAGCCCCTTGTAGACTAGTGCTCATGAAAGATATTGGGAATTCATCCCCTCCCTCTTCCTTTTGCGTAAGCACAGCTGCTAGCAAATCATCAGATGCAAAGGTATACAGAATAAAGTCTTTATCGAAATCTAGGCTTTTCAGGGAGGGTGCGTGTGCAACAGCAGTTTTAATTTTGCTGAATGCGTTCTTCTCAATCTCAGTCCATTTTAATTGTGCATTTTGCTTCACCGTTTGTTGCAACAGCTTGACGATCTGAGCGAAATCAGGCACAAATCTTCGCACGAAGTTTATAGTTCCCATAAATGATTGCATCCCTTTTTTATTATGGGGTAACAGGATCTGTTCAATGCCCTTAATTCTTTCTGGATCTATAGAGATTCCTTTCTTTGAAACTATATGACCCAGCAATTTGCCCTCCGTGACAATGAACACACGCTTTTTGGGATTGAGCGAGATGCCATATTTTCGACAGCGTTCAAAAATTTGCCTTAAATGAAACGCGTGCTCTTCTCTCTTCTTTGAGAATATCGTAATATCATCAAGGTACACTACAGCACTACGGCCAATCAATCCGTGGAAATCTATGTCCATAGCCCTCTGAAACGTTGCTCCAGCATTTATAAGCCCAAAGGGCATCCTTCTGTAGGCAAAGGTTCCCCATTTGGTCCTGAACATTGTCTTCAATCTGTCTTCTTTGGCTACTAATACTTGATTGTAGCCAGAGAAACCGTCTAATAATGAAAACAGTTCAGAACCTGAGACCATTTGTAGCAATTGCTCCATGGGTGGCACATGATAGTTATCTTTATCTGAAGAGCGGTTTAAATTCCTAAAATCCACGCATAGTATGATTTCTCCAGATTTTTTTCTCACTGGTACCAGATTTGATACCCACTCAGAGTGTCTGACCTTAAAAATGATTCTAGCACCCAATAATTTCTTCACTTCACTCTGAATCAGCGGTTCCAATTTTGGATGCATTTTTCTTAAAGGTTGCTGATACGGCTTGACGCTGACTTTGATGGGGACAACATGCTTGATGATGCTGGTGTCGTATGTTTTCAAATCTTCGTATGTCCAGGCAAAAACATCTTTATATTGTTTAAACAGACTGACGAACTTATCTCTTTTTGCTAGTGAACAACATTTGCCAAGATTCACAAATTTAGGATTCGTCTCAGTCCCTAAATTTATCAGCTCGAACTGTAAAGATGAGCTGTGAGTCTTCACGTTGGCCGGGCTTCTGAACTTCTCATTTAAATCGAACATTCTTTCTAACGTTCTGACTCCTTTAGGGATGAAATTATCATACTTCAGCTCAGCCTGATGTTCTTCATCATCTATAATTGCTCCTTTAAATACCTCGTCATTTGTTAAACATTCTATAATCTGTTGGTCATCATCGAACACTCGTAGGTTGGTAATCATATCAGGTACTGAGGGCCTCAAAAGTAATTCAACAGAGCATCGATTATTAGTAGGTACCAGCCTAGCGGCTGATGTGGCCAACAGGTCAGCTACTGCATTTTTGAGTCTTGGAATTGAGATAATATTGAATGCATTAAAACATTTAAGTAGGTCCCATACCTCATTTTGGTAAGCCTTCAAGTGAGGGGAAACACAATGTATTTGATTCCGGATTTGTTTCACAATAATTTCAGAGTCTCCAAAAACTTTTAGATTACTTACCTTTAATTCAATCGCTTTCCTTAAGCCCTGCACCAGCACTTCATACTCAGATGTATTATTCGTACATTCAAACTCTAATCTACATGAAAGAAAATGTTTATTCTATTGGGGGTCGATCAGGACACAGCTGGCCCCTAACCCTTCTAACGTCTTAGAGCCATCAAAAAACAAAGTCCAAAAATCACTAACTAATGAATGCGAATCTATTCCTACTGCTAAGTCTACTATTTTACAGTCGATTTCATCAGCCTGCAAGAATCGAAGGAGATCAGGCTGGGTGTCTAACGTATTGCTGGCTTCTTCTGCTTGGTAATTTCCTGGTTCCAACTCAATAAAATAATTTCCCAATACAGAATCCACTGGTTCATTCTTCTCCTCAAGTCAAGTAATGTTATATTTCATGTGAGGCTCCCTCAAAATCTTAATTTGGTTGGGACTTCCTTTATACGGCAACCACAGATGTGACCAATCAGAGGCAAAATATCCGTTCAGTTTCGCTGACCAATCTCTGCTCAAAACAAGACCGTAAGCGTCTGGTATATCTGCCACCATGATATTAATGACTTGGCACACTTTATCATTTGATGACAGGCGTATCAGGACATCCTCCATCTCACCCATTACCTTTATGTCCGTCTTGTCCAACTGGACAACTCTCTAAGTGGATGGCTTAGGCTGCCCATTTATCCTTTTACAGACTGATATTGGCATGACATTGACCAACGCCCCTGAGTCTACCAGTAAATTATGTACGTTGTGATTAAAAATTTCAAACATGAGGAGGAAAGGTGGATATTTGCTCTTAGACTTACCTCCAATGCTGGTTTCTTTGATTTATTCTTCTTCTGCAGGCCAATTGTCAATGGGCAGCCTCTCATCTGATGCTTCAAGTGCTTTCAATAGTCTTTCTTTTTGCTGCGGTACTTTACACATTTCAAATAGTGAAACATTTGCTTTTACCTTCTTTAAATCCTCCACGGCGTCAAAATCCATCTGCTGTTCAATGGGATGAGGTTTATCAGCATTCATCTTTTCTTCATTTGGCTTGGCCAGCATATTATTCTGCTTAGGATCTTGGCCGGTAATAGTGAATTCCAGAATTTTATTAGCTAAGGATTTATTTTGAAATCTCTTAACATTTTGTTGAAGCCTCTTAATCTTTGGGAGTATGAGACTGTCTTCTTTAACCGACCCTTGGCTTCTTATTGCTACGTTGGCTTCCATGACGTCCTTTTACCCCTGATTCTTTTCCTCTTCAGCATCAAATAACGAAACAAAATCCCACAAAACCATGGTTTCCTCGTCTTGTTCTTTCGTTGAAGTAGTATTCTCTTTTCTTTCTTCATCTCCCTCTTCTGTTAATCTAGAATCCAACAGTTGATTCATGACCAACGTCACCGAGTTTATCCATTGAGGACAATTCTTTTCAGAGTGTGGTTGTTGGTGAAAAGTGCAAAAATTGTCCATGCCTACCTCTGTTAAATTCAAAGATGCAGAATTTTGTGGAGGAGGTTGAGACTGATTGTTATCCTCTCTTTTCTTATAATAGGGCTTATAGAACTTTTGTGCTTCCTTTTCTTTCTCCAAGTCTATGATTTTATTAGAAAGCTTCTGCATCATTTTGGCCATACTTTCATAATTTGGTGATTTCTCTTCCTTAGGCTTAGTAAACAACAAGGCTTTCCTTCCCCCACCTTTCTCTCCTAACTGTTCGGGATAATCTTCGATACTTTCTCTTTCAGCTTCCACTATTTCCGCCTCTTCATAGGTTTCCGTCAAAGTAGGCTTGGCCCTACCTTTGAAAAACATGGCCAAATCAGGGCCTAAAGCTCAGGTATAATATTCAATCAGGACCTTGTCCGAAGGTTTGTCGACGTCAGAAAAATTCTTGAGGTATGCTGCAAATCTTTGAGTAAAACTGTGCACCTTCTCCTTTCTCTCTTTCTTCAAGGTGCATAGTCCTTTCATGAGGGCTGCATGAGTCTTTTGAATCACATACTTACTTTTGAAAATTCTCTCAAAGGTATCCCAATCAGGGATAGAGTTAGCAGGTAACCCAAAATACCATGCTGCAGCTCCTTTAAGGGTATGCGGAAATAGTCTGCAAACTACATCCTCATACTCCCCAGCCCTCAACTCTTCTATTGCCAAGTAAAAACTTTGCAGGTGATCATCTACTAGTATCTTCTCATTTGGGTCGAACTTGGGCAACATATTTTCAAAGGATTGAGGTAAATCATGTAGCGGAGGCGTTAGATTTAAAGGTGATCTGGCTCTCCAGGAAGGTGGTGGATTTGGTGGGTTGGGTGGTGGATTAGCATTTACTCTTGCCATAAGTCTAGGTGGAGAGTGAGGAGATGAGCCAATAGGAGTGTGAGCAGGAGAACTGTGAGGGGTATCTAGGCCTTCTTGATTCAAAGGTAGTACAACTTCCTGTAAGTTTGTTTCTACAAGTTCTTCCCAGTCTCCAACCAGCACTGAGTCTTCTACTATAGGATGATCTTTCTTTTTATATTCTCTTCTGGGCAATTCAAGGATATTTGGCAATCTTCCAATCTTCTTTACATATGCCATGGTGTGTCTCCTTAGGTCATTAACAACTTTGTTGCAAATAGAATATAGATGTTCTCTATTCCTTTCTTCCGGAATTGGATTATGAAGTCCACTGCTTTCAGAACTGTTACCGATGGAATAATCTCAGGAAAACGGGTTTCCTCAGCCAGCCATTCACTGGTGGACCTCCTTCTAGCGCCAGAACTGTTGAGGCCTGGAAATTCGCAGGCAACAACAGCAAGGGATTATCACTAGTCAACGTTCCCAATTAGCCCGTGACTGTTTGGTATAGGGAATCCGTCCGGTTTGCGGTCCGGCTACCGTGGATCAAGTAACAAAAAACAAAGGTTTTACCGGTTGCGGCCCGGTCCACCGTGTATTTTGTATTTTTTGACTTAAGTATGATATGCAAGTTCCTAATTAACAATGCAGGGTGACAAAGATGCAAAGAGTAGTCACAATGTGATGCGCAGGTTCTTACCTCTCGTCTTAGAACTCACAAGAATCCAAATCATGCAAGAAATTAAATACTAACTAAACTATTTCTAGAGAGCTGGGTATTCATTCATGAGTAATGCACCCTTGTTCATGTGTTATGGCAAATCACAGATAGTTGTTCTTATAACCAAACATATAAACATGAAGAAAAGTATATATGATAAGATAGCTCATCAACAGTTAAAAATTCCATTACTCATAGTGGAAAAGACGTCATAAAGGTATTGAAGAACATTCAAACAAGAACATAGGTTCAATAAATTAGAACGCTCTTACATCTAATGAGGCACAGCTGAAAACAAAATAGTTCACATTCAACATTGCTCATTTAATCACATTGACATATTCCACATGGCACTTCCTCCAACAGGCAAAATTTGCAGTAGTCTCTGGTTCTAAAACGAAATAGTTCCTCTTACAAGCATTAAGTTACAAGTTTTTCTAGGGAAAAATCCCCCCGTAAGTTCTAATTTTCACATATTTAAGCTAAAACAGTTGACCCCTGGGCTGCCCACAAGCGTGCGACCTTTCAGTTCCCCAAATGCTCCAGATCCCTCTGTCTTTTCTGTATGCACTCATGAACCATTTGGTAACTGATTGGGTGAGTCACTGACGGACCTTTCAGGTTTGTGCCTTGGTAGCTACTGCTTTGTCTTCTATTCCACTTGTCCTCCTTGCGATCCTACTAGTTTCAGCTATACCTCTACCAAACGGTCTGTCTCCCTTAGCGCCGCAGTAGTTTGACCAATCTCTGGAAACCACCTGCAATCAAACGACGTGCATCATTCATTGGAATCGCATTCAAACCATATCAACTAAAATGGCTAAACATTAAGAAGGCCATGTACTGCGTTACTACCACAAGGCTTCTCAAACGCTGGCACCACTACTTCGTCTAACTATGGGTTCGAAGGAAAACACCCACGACAGGAAACGTGAACTTCATCGGAGGCTCAGAGCGCTAAGCTCGGCAGGGTAGACCTATTCACAGCCGCAACAATGAAAAAGAAGAGGTTAAGGACACGCGACCCACGGGCGGGAAAATCTTAATCGGAAGTCGAAAGATATTGACATCGAAAGCCAATTGCTCTACACAGCTGCAACGGCGGGAAAGGAAAAGACTACAGACAAGCGATCTGCATCGGCAACGGAGCGCTTTTCACTTTGGGTGGCTAATTGCTTTGGGAGCCGCAATGACGGAAGAGAAAAGGTTATAAACATGTGACTAGAGTGTCGACACACATCGGGGAGCAGAGCGTTTTACACATCGGGCGCTTAATTGCTTTGGGAGCTGCAACAGCGGAAGGGAAATGGGCAACAGCCGCCGATTTAACATAGTATGACGCCCGATTAATAGAAAATTGATTGTTTGGACAGTTTTAAAAAATCAACAGCGGTCAAAATACATTTCACCTCCGAAATAGCGGCCTTTCAAAGATCCATCATTAGAACCAAACTCACAATCGGCGACCCAAACAATTTCAAACACACGCAACCTTCGAACACAGGCCGAGAGTCAATCCTTTAAAATCATCCAACACTAAAGCATGACCAAAAGGTTCAAAGGATCCAACGATTAAAAACAATGCTAAATCATGAGGAGGGGCCCAAAATTTAAGAAACTTGGGGGGAACGGTTGCAGCTGCAACAGGTTCACATCAGCTCTCTGCTTTGCTACGCGTTTTCATTTTTTTTGTTTGTTTTTTTTTAGATGGCACAACAGCACTTGGCTCACATCACCTATTCCTCTGCATTATGTGGTGGGAATTGTTTTCTCATAGAGGTGTTCGGATACCAGTGCTTATCTTCCACCTATTGCTTTTCTTTCTTATACTTTGATAGCCAAAGTATTCAAACAAGCACAAAATAGATTTTGGCAAATCTCTATTGTCAGTACAATTTGGAAATTACTAGGTTAGGTTTGAGTTGCTTAAAACATAGAAATCCATAACATTTGGCAATCCTCAGGCTAGGCGTTTCTTATATAGAAAGAAAGAAGAAATCCATAACATTTGGCAGTCCTTGGGCTAGGCGTCTGTTATATAGAAAGAAAGAAGAAATCCATAAAATTTGGTAGTCCTTGGGCTAGACGTTTGTTATGAAGTAATCCATAACATTTGGCAGTCCTTGGGCTAGGCGTCTATGATAGAATAAATCCATAACATTTGGCAATCCTAGGGCTAGGCGTCTATGATTCAATATCAGTTCGATTTTGAAGTTTAGAATGTGTTGGTTTTACCTTAACCAGCTAAAAAACTCATGCAAATTGTACCCATGGAGTCTATTTTACTAATGGGTTGGCTATTCCATCATTTTGCAGACCTTAGCACACCATGAATTCACGTAGTTATTCCATCATTTTGCACGGCTTAGCACACCATGAATACACTTTCTCTGAGGCGATTTGCAGTTTTCTCATCAATTTTGTGTAGTTACATGAATTCACGTAGCTATTCCATCATTTTGCATGGCTTAGCACACCATGAATACGCTTTCTTTGAGGCGATTTTCAGTTTTCTCATCAATGTTTTCACTTTCACCTGCTAGATATCATTACTACAATAGCAACAAAACAACAACAGACATTCTATGGGGGATTAAAAGCATCCAGGTTTGACACAGAGGGAAGGCATAGCTGCAGTAATGCAATCAGTGGCCGACATTAACCAGAGAGATGGCCTCATCGACCGCCTGGAAGGAGACACCATTATGGGCGAGCAGGGTGTCACCGTTGCCAAGGCCCAGCTGCCGTGTATGAATGTCACCACAATGTAGACAGCCTGGCAGGACATTCGCTCTTGGTAAATGATCGAAATTAATCAACTATGAGGTTCATATTGAATTGGATGAATAGTATTCATACTTGTAATCTGTTAATATTTTCGAGTGTGGTAGGGAAAGTACAAAACAATATTATGTCTATCTCTTCTCTACGCAGTGGGGAACTTGGTCATGTCTATGGCTGCAATACCAGATCCCAATTATTCAACTCAAAAAGCTTCGAGTTATACGATGTGGAGCACTGCCACAGGTCTGTTATGCATAGATGTTGGCATAGGAGGCATTAAACTATTGATGTATTTGTAACTTCAAAATGTTTTCACTTGTATATTTTATGGATTGTACCCCGCTGTTTATTCCGGGAAGTATCTGTAATGTAATTGAGTCATGTCATGCCCCGATGTTCCTATCAGGAGATTCAATAATGTAAACAAGTCATGTAAATTCATAGAGGGTAAACCTTCCTATTGATCAAGGGTTAAATTCCCCATAGTTGTGGGGCCCTAGGGTTATTAGACTCTCCTAGAGAAGTCGGCCCTAGTGATTTATTGTCAAGTTGGGAATTAGTATAAATAGAGAGTGAGTCTCTCTATTTATCACACATTCACTCACACTCAGTTGTAGCACATAACTGAGAGAGAAGAAGTTGTTGGGACGAGAGAGATAGACTACTACTGTCGGGAGATCATCTTACTGTTTTGGCGTTTTGGTTTTGGTGTCGATTTTATCTCTGAGGAAGTTGCAGGGTTTTCTCCTTTATGGTTTCCCAGAGGAAAATATTTGTGTCTATTGTCTCTTGTGTTTGATTGTTGTGATTTTTATTCTCTCAGTTAAAGATCCTAAGATAATGCTAGCTTGAATGATAAAAATCTAACATGGTATCATAGCTAACTCAAGAAGAAGACACTATGCAGTTGCGGAAACTAGGGCTTCCTACTTTTTGGATATCTCTCCATATATTTTTAGCAAAAGAAGGTTGGGTTGACTCTCCTCTCCAGGGTGCATCTTTCTGTTGAAGCAAAATCTAATTCTAGGTATTTTTAGTTTTTGACCCGACACTACAACCGGAAATTAGGGATTTCCACAGAAGTGGAATTTTTTAGTCAACCCAGGCCTGGATTGATCTCCTCCTCAAAATCGAAGTTTAGAGATAAAGATCAAATTTTTGGTTGGGCAGAACTCTGGGAAATTGAAATCCTAATCTGCTCCTGAACCAGCTCTGTAGAAATTCAACTCAAGATTCAGTTCCGACATCTTGACCTGGTAAGATATAGATCTTTTGCATTTCCATTTTGAGGTTCTCTATTAAGATGTCTCATCATACCAAGCTTGATGAAAAGCTTGAGGGAGCTGATAACTTCTGATCCTATAAGTATAGGATCTCCTTGGTCTTGGAAGAAAATGAGTTGGACTCTTACATCAATGAAGAGTTTCCAGTACCAAGGGGGATGAGGCTAAGGCCTTACACAAGAAGAAATTGGTCATGGCTAAAAGTATTATTGCTGATTCAATCAAGGATCACCTCATACCATAGGTGTCCTCCCTAAAGACACCTAAAGCTATGTTTGATGCCCTGACCAAACCGTTTGAAGGGAAGAACATAAATCGGAAGATGACTCTGAGAAACCAATTGAAGAATGTAAAGATCCAGAATGCGAAAACCATCCAGTCTTACTTTACAAGAGTCTCTCAGATCAAGGAACAGCTTGAAGCAGTAGATGAAGAAGTGGAGAATGCAGAAATTGTGATAACCACCTTGAATGGCCTCCCTAGATCATGGGACTCCTTTATTCAAGGTATCTGTGCCAGAAAGAAGCTAGTCAATTTTAGTAGACTGTGGGAAGAATGCTCACAAGAAGAAGCTTAGACAGTAGCTCAAGAAGAAAAGATGGGAAGTGAAGATCAAGTTGTTACAGTACACTCAAAGAAAAGCAGAATAAACTCTCATCACCCCAAAGGTAAGCACTTCCACCAGAAAGATAATACTAGAAGAGATTTATCTAAATTCGAATGCTATATATGTGATGAAAGAGGAAACTTTGCCACATATTGTGCTAGAAACAAAAATAACTCTCATAAGAAGAAGGGAAACAAGAGAAGATATCATGCTCATGCTGCAGAAGATGATGAACCTTCCACAAAGAGAATCAAGCAAGAAAGTGATGATTCTTCAAGTGATGAAGAATATGTCTTGATTTTCGCTCTCATGGGAAACATCACACATGGAAGCAATGATTGGCTTATAGACAGTGGGGCTTCCAAACATATGGCAGGATTTAAAGAATCCTTTGTGAAACTATCAGAACATGAATCACCCGACAAGGTGAAACTTGGAGATGACTACCAGTATCCAATAAAAGGTAGTGGGGAATCCTCCTATAAGCTAGACTCTGGAAATTCTATGAATATGAAGGATGTCTTGTTTGTACCAGGACTAAAGAAGAACCTCCTCTCCATATCTGCATTGGATGCAAAAGGCATGGGGGTTGCATTTGTAGATGGCCAAGTTCTTATGTGGCCAAAGGGAAAGACTATTGATGATGCAGTAGTAATTGGGGAACAAGAAGGAGGTCTATACAAGTTGAAGGGCCAACCAGAACAAGCTTTGTTTCATGACTCAGTAGAACCAAATGAACTTTGGCATAGAAGGCTTGCACATGTGCACTACAGGGCACTACCACTTGCAAGCAAAGCTGTTGAAGGTCTTCCAGAAATACAAGCAAAGCATGAAGGAGCATGCAAGGGATGTGTGAAAGGAAAGAACACAAAGAAGAAATTTCCAAGTAGCGAAAGTAAGGCTAAAGGAATCTTAGAAATCATCCACTTCGATGTATGCGGTCCAATGTCATCCAGCTCATTAAACGGGTATGTATACTATGTTTCTTTTATTGATGATTTTTCTAGGAAGACATGGATATACTTCTTGAAAAACAAAGATGAAGTATTCAACAAGTTCAAGGAATTCAAATCCTTGATCGAGAACCATACATAAAAGAAGATCAAAACCTTTCGATCAGATAATGGTGGAGAATTCACATCAAATGAATTCAAAGCATTATGCAAATATTCAGGGATTAAGAGGGAATTAACTACTCCATATATTCCACAACAGAATGGGGTTGCAGAAAGGAAGAATAGAACGATCATGGAAGGTGCAAGGGCCATGTTTCATGATCAAGATATTCCCATGCATCTATGGGAAAAAGCTGCCAGAATAGCGGTGTATGCACAAAACGATAATCCACACAGAGTACTCGAGAACAAGACACCTGAAGAAGTCTTTTCGAGCAATAAACCAGAAGTCGGCCATCTCAGAATATTTGGTTGTCCAGTGTACATACACATTCTGAAATAAAAGAGGACAAAGCTATATCCTTCAGGAAGGAAGGGTATATTTGTGGGATACTCTGAAAGCTTGAAGGCTTACATTATATACTTCCTAGGATTCAAGAAGATCGACATCAGCAATGACATAACATTTGACGAAGACTCAACTTACAACAAATCTAGAAAGAGACTTGCTAAAAAACCTGAAGAAACAGAAGTCCCAGAATTCATGACACAACCATGAACAAAGAAATTCAAGAAGAAGATCAAGAAATAGAAGAACCTCAAGAACCTATAGATCCACCTCAGGAGAAGAATCCTCACAAGCGGAAACCTGCTTGGGCATGAGAAGCTATCAAAGGTACAGAAAGATATGGGGCTCCAGAAGAAAATCACAGAGAAAGGAAAAGAACCAAGTCCTGCTCCAGTTATGTAGCCTTATTATGTGACTTCATCGATAAAGAACCTTCCAACTGTGAAGAAGCGGCAGAAAGGAAAGAATGGAAGGATGCTATGATCTAAGAGTATCAATCGATCATGAAGAATGATGTCTAGGATGTTGTCCCTTAACCAAAGGGGAAGTCTATTGTAACTTCAAAATGGATCTACAAGATCAAGCATGCTGCAGACGACAGCATAGAAAAATATAAAGCAATATTTGTGGCTCGTGGCTTCTCCCAGAAAGAAGGAATAGATTATGAAGAAACTTTTGCACATGTAGCCAGATACACTTCCATCATATCATTACTTTCTCTCATTGCAGTGATGAAATGGAAGATACACCGGATGGATGTCAATACTGCTTTCTTGAATGGTGTAGTGGAAGAGGAAGTGTATGTGGAGCAGCCACTCGGTTTTGAGACACATGATAGGGAGACTCATGTGTGTAAATTGAAGAAAGACCTATACGGTTTGAAACAGGCACCCAAGACATGGTGCAGCAGAATTGATAGCTTCCTATCCAGTTTGGGCTTTACCAAAAGTAAACCAGATTCCAACCTTTACTACAAGGTTGAATATGGGAACCCATTGATACTCCTGTTGTATGTAGATGATCTATTTGTAATAGGTATGGATGGGTTGATTGCTGATACAAAGAGGAAGCTTGTTGTCGAGTTCGAAATGAAGCACTTGGGTATGATGCACTATTTTTTAGGCATGGAAGTGTGGCAGAATGC
This sequence comes from Pseudotsuga menziesii, assembly GCA_001517045.1. NCBI lineage: Eukaryota > Viridiplantae > Streptophyta > Pinopsida > Pinales > Pinaceae > Pseudotsuga > Pseudotsuga menziesii. Next base: position 747,251 of record LPNX010665457.1, on the reverse strand, counting down.
GGATGGAATCTCCCTTGGACAAGGTAAGTACGCAGTAGAGATCCTAAAGAGGTTCGAGATGATGGACTGCAAGGCCATGACCACACCCATGGCATCGAATCTGAACCTTCTAAGTGATGCTTCATTAGAGATGGTTGATGCTACGATGTATCGTTAGATGATTGGGTCCTTAACGTACCTGACGAATACAAGACCATATATTTTCTTTGTTGTGAAGACCTTGAGACAGTTCTTGACCAATCCGAGACATGTTCACTTGATTGCTACAAAGCATATTCTAAGGTACCTAAAGGGTACAATTGATTATGGGCTCAAGTATAAGGCTGATCAGAAGATTAACCTGGAAGGTTATGTTGATTCATATTGGGTAGGAAGTGCCATCGATAGAAAGAGCACTTCAGGGTGTTGCTTCAGTATGGGATCAGGTATGATCTCTTGGTTTAGCAAGAAACAGTCTTGCGTGGCACTAAGTACAGCTGAAGCAGAGTATGTTGCAGCTTGTTTAGCTAGTTGTGAGGCAGTATGGCTGTGGAAGCTACTGTCTGATTTATTTGATCTCCAGGTGGATGCTACTTGTATCTATTGCGACAACCAGATTTGTGTGAAGCTGTCTGAGAAACCGATGTTCCAGACAAGTCGAATTATATCGAGATCAAATATCACTATGTCAGGGATATGGTGCAGAGAGGAGCAGTGAAGCTCCAGTATGTTGCGATAGACGAACATATAGCTGATGTGTTAACTAATCCATTGGCCATAGTGAATTTAAGTACTTCAGGGAGAAGCTTGGTGTTCTCCAGATCAAGGTTCCCTCTAAGTGGAAGTGATGATTCCATGAGCCATTCTAACATGGCTAGAGGATTGGTTCCTTCCATGGTCAGATGTAAGTGCTGAGCCATTCTGAGGTGACTGTGGGATGTGTTCCCACATGATCAGATATAAGCGTTGAAGGCCATTCTCTGGGAGAATGGAGGCACCTAGTCAGTTACCAGGAATACTCAGCCTGGAGCTGAGGGCCATTCTGATGTGACTATGGGATGTGTTCCCACTTGATCAGATGTAAGTGCAGGGCCATTCTGATGTGATTGTGGGATGTGTTCCCACATGATCAGATGTAAGTGTAGAACCATTCTGATGTGACTGTGGGATGTGTTCCCACATGATCAGATGTAAGTGCAGAGCCATTCTAATGTGACTGTGGGATGTGTTCCCACATGATCATATGTAAGTGCAGAACCATTATGAGGAGACTCTGGGATGTGTTCCCACATAATCAGATATAAGTGCTGAGCCCTTCTAGCATGGATGCGGGATGTGTTCCCCACATGGCTGGATATAAGTGCTGAGCCCTTCTAGCATGGATGCGGGATGTGTTCCCCACATGGCTAGATATAAGTGTTGAGCCCTTCTGACATGGTTCTTGGATGTGTTCCCCCCATGGTCAGATATAAGTGCCAAGCCCTTCTGACATGGTTCTTGGATGTGTTCCTCCCATGGTCAAATATAAGTGATGAGCCTTTCCAATATGGTTCTTGGATGTGTTCCTCCCATGATCGAATGTGACTGCTGAGCCTTTCCTGTATGGTTCTTGGATGTGTTCCTCCCATGATCAGATGTGAGTGTTGGGCCTTTCTAACATGGTTCTTGGATGTGTTCCTCCCATGGTCAGATGTGAGTGTTGGGCGTGCCTTTCTGACATGGTTGTTGGATGTGTTCCTCTCATGGTGAGATGTAAGTGCTGGGGGAGCCATTCTAACTTGGGTCAGATATAAGCACTGAAGAAGACCTACATGGAGGCTAGGCCTACAACCAGCATGAAAAAGGGTTGGCAAAGTAGAACTTCCTACGTCGAGAAGAATCGAGAGATAGCACCAGTGATGATGACCCAATGATGTTCCATATCAAGTGATGATCCAAATCCAGTGATGATGATCCAGCAGTGATTATATAGATCCAGTGATGATCCAGATCCAGTGATGATGATCCAGCAGTGATGATCTAGATCCAGTAATGAAGATGATGAGAACTCGATGGTGATCCAGTGGATATAGAGAAGAAGACCTGTGCTGATAAATTGTGTCGAGAGAATACCTTCCTAGTTAAGAGGGAGTGTTGATGCATTTGTAACTTCGAAATGTTTTCACTTGTATATTTTATGTATTATACCCTGATGTTTATTCCGGGAAGTATCTGTAATGTAATTGAGTCATGTCATGGCCCGATGTTCCTATCAGGAGATTCAATAATGTAAACAAGTCATGTAAATTCATAGAGGGCAAACCTTCCTATTGATGAAGGGTTAAAGTCCCTGCAATTGTGGGGCCCTAGGTTTATTAGACTCTCCTAGAGAAGTCGGCCCTAGTGAGTTATTGTCAAGTTGGGAATTAGTGTAAATAGAGAGTGAGTCTCTCTTTTTATCACACATTCACTCACACTCAGTTGTACCGCATAACTGAGAGAGAAGAAGTTGATGGGACAAGAGAGAGAGAGAGAGAGACTAATGCTGTCGGGAGATCATCTTACTGTTTTGGGGTTTTGCTTTTGGTGCTGATTCTATCTCTGAGGAAGTTGCGGGGTTTTCTCCTTTATGGTTTCCCCGAGGAAATTATTTGTGTCTATTGTCTCTTGTGTTTGATTGTTGTGCTTGTTATTCTCTCAGTTAAAGATCCTAAGATAATTCTAGCTTGAATGATAAAAATATAACATAAACCCTGTGCAGCAAGGTTTGGAGCAGAACAGATAGAATTCTCTATGTCCGATGACCACACCAAAGAAAGGCTTCAGGTCACATTTTTCTCTACGTTTTACTTTGCAATAGGAGTGGGGGCCTTCCTCTCAATGCTCCTTTCACCATTGTTGAGGGGCAATGTCTCGTATGCAGTCGCCTTTGGAATGCCTTCCCTTCTCATGGGCTTTTCTATAATCATATTATGGGCTGGTCGAGGATCCTTTGTTGACAGGAAGGCTGCTGGAAGTGTTTTTTCTATTGTGGTTAAAGTCATATTTAATGCTGTAAGGTTGAGGAAGAACAAATATGGTTCTGTAAATTATGAACAAGTTAATTGTAGTGCAGAAACGAACAGTACTGCTCATTGGATTGATGCTGCTAAGTTAAGATGCGGTGTAGGAGATGTTGAGGATTTAAAGGCTCTGATCAGAGTATTTGTTTTCCTCCTTCCTACTCCTCTATATTGGTGCCTGTATAATCAGAATGCCTCTACATGTTTATTTCAAGCTAGCCAAATGGATGGGAATGTGTCTTGCCTGGGAAATATTGTCATAAGGCCCAATCAGATGCAGGTGATTATTCATCTATTCATCTATTCATATAATTTAAATTTCTTCGGGTATTTAAATTTACTGTAATTTGTAAGTATTTAAGCTAGCTGCATGTGTTATTAAAAATATTCATATAACTTATATTTCTTAACACGCTCAGCTAAAGATTTAATGATTTAACAAGTAAAGTAAATATTGCATCCAAAATCCAAACCTCTATGCTGTAGAATGTGGTGTTGTGGGGCTGTACGACTGCTGCACTACTGAAATCCAAACCTCTGTATTGCAGAATGTGGTGTTGTGGGGCTGTGAGATTGGTGTGCTACTGTAAACGGAAGGGAACTACGATGAACATTCAAGGGAACAATGATGGACAAACAGAAAACTGATAGTGCTATGCAACTTTGAACAGTGTTGTCCAACTTCGAGGAATATGAATTGAAGTCTCCCAGAGGTATATGGAGGCAAGAATCACCTCCTAAGAGTGTCAACAGGGCAGGGATTGATGTGCATTTAAGGTGCATTTAAGGGAGTAGGTTCCAGTTTAAATGGCCATCCTTTCAATTGACAGAAATGCTAGGAAGCAGATCAAGATCAACGAGGAAGCAGATCAAGATCAACGAGGCAGATTACCCCAATCGTCATACGAAAGCATCCTACTGATGAAAATAATAATAATAAAACATTAAATCTGGGCAATCGACTCCCACTTGTTGAAACACCTTACGACGTAAATAACTTCCAACACTGAATTTGATGGGTTAACGATCTTCAGTTGCATTTAGATACATTTTGCAATTCCATATGATTTGTTTGATATCCTATTTTTATGTTGCAACATGAATTTTATTTAGGTTCGTATCTATGATTGGTGCATACAATTATGGTTATATTTTGTATTGCAAAATATTTTGAGTTTTGGGAATATAATTTCTAAGTTTCAATTGTAGGGTGATTCAATGAAGATAGCTAATTATTTTGGGCCAAATATGGCTATGAAAAATGGAAATTTTATCATCGTGTTAAATGGAACTTTCAAAGATCAATGGAACTCTCAAAGCTCATATTTGTTATATGAATTTTGACATGAAGTTTAAAAATGAAACGTAAAGAATTATATTGGTTTTTTAATGATTTTTTTTTAAATATACCAATGTCATTTAATATGTCAAATTTTCATTTAATGAAACATTTGTCCTTAAAAAATTGAAGAGCAATTAAGTCATGTGTGTGCAAAATAATTTAATTTAAAATTATTAATTTAAAAAAAATGAAATAGGTGAGATAGAATGCACTGGTGCTTAAATATTTTTCCTTTAATTTTTCTCGAATAAACCAAATCTTTTCATTATTTACATACATTGTAAAACTAAAAATACCCTATTAAAAAGAATGCACATTTTTTCAAACGCACATATTTTCAATTTTTTTGAATGTGTGTTTTGAATGTTATTGATTTATCTTTGAGCTCATTCAAAGTTGTTGAGAGGCTTTTCTATGGTAAGATTTAGTATCGAACGACATATGACGATAAAAATTCATAAAATATATGTCACTAGATAAAGGATTCGTTGACGAATCCAACGGTACCAAGTCCATTCATTAGTGTGCATTTAATGACATAGTTTAAGACCCAAAATTTTCTATCTGCAAAAAAATTTCAATGGGAATGAAGTGACCTCAATTAAGCTTCCTCTACTAAGGTTTTGTTAAAAAGGATTGATTGAGGGTTTGTGTGTGTAAAAAGAAATAAAAAAGAGCTCAGGAAATGGGTTGGATAATTGATGTTTTCCAACCACCAATCCTACCTAAAAGCATCAACAAACCTCTATATAACTAATAAACAATTAACCAATAACATTTGTTTAATTAATCATTAGTTAGATTTCAATTAGTTCCATGTCAATTTCATGTTGTTCAATTAGATTTCATGTGGTTCCACCTCAAATCCTCTCATTCTCCGTTGAGCATAAAACAATGAACTCCAGTTTGAAGAAGTCTCAAGGATTTGTGTCAAAAAATTTGTTAGTTATTGTATATTATAAATTAAATATTTTAAAAATTTACATATATTAAATTAAATATTAAAAAAATAAAAAATAATTTTTAAAATTGATCAATTTAGTTTTTTAATAATTAGTTAATATTTGTCACTTACAAAAATTAATAATATTTAAAAATTATATATATATATACCTCTCTTAGCTAAGTTAGTTAGAAAAGAAGATCAATGAATGGCTAGAAATGGAAAGGTAAGGGAGCTAAACGCCAAGTAGGTTTTAGAATGCATCATTCAACCATGGACCAACTCATTACACTTAATATCATTGCAAAGGAATGCCATCATAATAAGTCTAACCTATTTTGTTGCTTTGTGGATTTTAGAAAAGTTGTTGATATAATGCCTAGAAATAACCCGTGGAATAGTCTAGAGGAGCTTAAGATTCCTTTTGAGTTGAGAGATGTCGTGATAAGGTTATACGAAAAGGTCATTTCCAAGTTTAAGAATAATGAGGGGTGGACAACGGATATAAATTGTAATATTGGAGTTAAACAAGGCTACCTCCTCTCCGCTACCCTTTTTGGCATTTACATTGGTAAGTTAGAAAGGTGTTTATAAGAAGCAGGTTGCGTTGGTACAATCTTAGTTGGGATAGTTATCATCCTCTTACTTTATGCTGATGATGTTGTTCTTATGCAAGGTGTCCTTCTAATCTCGATAAGAAATTAATAATTCTTAAATATTTTTTCTGTAACATGGGTATGACTGTGAACACCAACAAGACAAAAATCATGATTATAAAATCAAAGAAAGACACTTAGGAAAATTTTATTTCTGATAATATAAATCTAGAGGAAGTGACTTCTTACAAGTATCTCGAAATTGATATTCATCACAAGATCAATTGGAACTATGGCATTGAGAAAATGATTAATGGAGGGTGGAAAGATTATTTTGGTCTTGAAAATAACTATAAATCAACCAATCTGGTCATGTGGGATAAAAATAAGTTCTTATTTGAAACTCGTGTCATCCATGTTATTTTGTATGGTTGTGAAGTATGGAGGTGCAACATTTCTAGAGAATATTTGAGGAAGATTGAGCAAATCCAAAAGCGGTTTATAACTTATAACCTCAAAATTAAAAGCAATACACTTTATCATATTCTCCTTATACAAGTGGTTCTTTCCCATATCAAGAGCATTACTATGACTAGGTACATGATGTACAAGCATAAGATAAAAACCATGGGAAACGAGCGACTTTCTAAAATTGCTTTCAACTCAAGTTAAAACCAACTACGCATCAAACGATGTTGGTGTAAATATACCATGGCTTGGTTAAACCATTGAGGGATTAATGAAAACAACACTTTGCACAACATTGATGATGTCAAAAATATTATTATTTATAAGTTTAAAGAGAAATTGTGGTGTGAGGAAAAATTAGCGGTTAAGAGAAAATTAAGATACTTTAAGGATGTCATTAATCCTAACTTGGAAGATCAGAAGTACCTCTCAGTAGTAACTAGCTCACGAAAGAAAATTAATATAGCCAAGATTATAACAAACTCTCATGAACTCCATAGAAAAATAAGGCATTGGTCTATTCCTAAAACTCCATGGGTGGAAAGGGTTTCCCATCTATGTGGGTCTATGAGCGTTGAGGATGAAAATCACTTTCTCTTAGAGTGTCATGTTTACACCAACTTTCGATTTGAGTTTCATAGTATTTTCTAAAATACAAACCTTTATAACCTCCTAACTTGCCAAAACTATAGTGAGCTTGGAAAGCTTCTTGGCAAGCTTTTTGAGCACGAGAATAAGATTTTAAAGTAAACCAAGTATTATCCTTCATAAGGTCTAATAGACCAAAGGTGGTCTCAACAAACGTTAATCATCATCATAATCATTATATATATATATATATATATATATATATAGATAGATAGATATAGATATATATGTCCATTGGGCGTAGCTCAGGTGGTTGGGAGATTTGGTTATTATGCTCCCCACCTGGGTTCAAATCTTGCCGAGGACATTTGCTCCTTGGGAGCCCTTGTATGTAATGAAATATTAGACTGGTAAGCTGTTTATCGTAATTGGCCCTCTCGATGGTTGTTGTTTCCCAAGTTCATGTATACTTGCCAAGTGAGTATAAGATATTTCCTTGAGTGGATGTAACCATGGTGTAAATTGGGATTCCATGGTGAACAACTTTTAATATATATATATATATATATATATATATATATTGTGGCTCACCTACCCCTAGTGGGACTTGTTAATCCCACAGGAAAAACACATAGGGGGCCACGTGAAGGAGCCTCGCCCATTCACTCTGATTAGAGAGCTAACATGATGGGGACAACAAGTGAGGCCCTTATATAGTGATGTATAGCCTCTAAATTTAATTTAATAGTTGTATCTAATAGTTAATCTAATATTTATCCAATATAAGGGTGTGTGCACAAAGTTGAGGGAACTTTTAGATGTAATGGTAAAGTGAAGTCAATCACTCTTGATCCATAAAATAGAAATCATCCCAAGCAATCTCGACCCTCCCAAGCCTTCCAACATGAATGCCAATTATGACAGTACACAAAAACATGCTCTTGTTTTACCTTGCAAAAGTACGCTCTTGTTTTATCTTGCAAAAACCCGCTCTCGTTTTGCTTCAATAAAATGCACTCCCGTTTTGTTTCAATGAAACACGCAAAACGAGGGGGGGGGTCCTTAGTGGTAAGGGGAGACATAGGAATGTGTGTGTGTGTGAGAGTGAGAG
>LPNX010665457.1:716557-738417 GCA_001517045.1 Pseudotsuga menziesii | reverse complement strand
GGGTGTAGGGAGTAGATTAATGTGGGGGTGTCTAGGTGTTGTAGAGGGGATGTAGTAGGGGGGTTCGAGTTAAAGGTAGTTGGATTGGTTGGGGAGTGATATAAGGGAGGGGGTGTTAGTAGTAAGGGGAGACATGTGGATGTGACCTGTGGATGTGTGGGAGGGGGTGTCTAGGTGTTGTAGGTTATAGGTTAGGGGGTGTTAGTGGTATCATCAATTCAAGTAAAATCATGATTGCAGTTGAAGTTAAACTAATAGTTGTATCATCAATGTATTTAATCTAATGATTGAATAGTTGTATCTAATAATCGTATAGCTGAAGTTGAAGTTTGGTTTTTCCAACTATCACAAATTGTACTTATCACATGTCAACTAAGTTTTTTTTTTTTTTTTGAAATTGTTAATTATGAGTTAGACTAACCTGCTTTAAAAAGAATAGAAAACCTAATTATATCTATATGGAAAACCTAAACATGTAATACTAAATGTATATTAGCTAGATGCCCAAGTATGAGATGGAGGAGTTTATTAGGAATTCGAACTAGAGTTCGACTTACATGACTGCACATTAGCTAGACTCCTAGATGGCAAATGGAGTTGAAGTAATCCTTAAGTGATTAGAGTTGAAGTTAAGCTAATAGTTCTAGAATAATTAGAGCTAAGCTAATAGTTGTATCTAATAATCGATGGAGTTAACATCATAGTTGTATCTAATAATCGAATAGTTGAACATTAATTTTGATTTTTACAACTATCACTAAGTGTACTTATCACATGTTAATTAAGTTATTTTTTATGTTTTTGAAATGAATAATTATTAATTTTGGAGCACACCCATAGAATCAATTTGGATAATATACTTGTTTCATTCTAGTTTAATCTTGGACAACTCCCATAAAATCAATCTGGACAATACACTTGTCTCATTCTTCTCCATAGATGAAAAAGCATAAATAGTAGTCCACCCCAAAATTCAAAGACATATAGGTTATATAAACCAATAGACTTAAAGACTTTGAGTCCATGCAAGAAGAGTATGTAAAACAGGTAATTTTATAGGAACCAATTGCAAAAAGTCAACCAGAAAATAGTAAGATGAAGATGGTGGAAAATCTCCAAAGAAAAGTGCCAAAATATAAAGAGTGGTTCGAGTATTTAAAACGGACAAATATTTTAGTTACAAACGGAAAGGAAGGAAGAACATGGAACAACTTGTTATTAAGCATATATTGAGCTCAGAAAGCTGTGAAAAAGAAGAATTTAGATGAAAAAAACAGAGAGCTAGCAAAAAAAATGAGAAGCTCCTTAAACGGGAAAAAAATGCCAGAAGAAGAATAAGAATAAATATAAAGCATTGGGCAGGCTAAGGATTCATGCAATATAGCATGTGTAAACAAGTTTTGTGAGGGTTTTTATGAAACTATTTAAATTTTGGTTAATATTAATAAGAATACAAATGGCAAAAGTTTTTGGAAGTAGTCAAATTTTTCAAATTTCTTTGCTACAGGAAGTTTTCAAGTTCTGGTAGCGTCTCAAAAGGGAAATTGTGAAAGTGCGTAGATTTTGTAAAGTTTTGAATTGTCTATATAAGGTTTGTAAGGAAGTATCTTCATCATAATCTCAATGAAGTAATAGATCGTGTATTCAATGAAGTCATTGATCGTGTAAGTGATCTATATCCATATATTTTCTAAAAACGGTCTACTAAAAAGGCAAAACAAAAAATAAACAAAAACAGAATTGAATAATAAAACTGTAATCTATATCCATATATTTGATCAAAACGGTCCACTTTTTAAGTGGAACAAAAAAATAAGTGAATGAAGAGATAACAGGATTGAATAAACTGTCATCTATATCGATGTATTTTATAAAAACAATCTACTAAAACCGACTGTTCGCAATTGATTAATTAAATGCTTCCTCTTTACTCGCAGGAATGAATTGTTAAAGAATGGAAATGGAAGGAATGTAGCTGTAATATGGAACTAACCTCTAAATGCTCGCTCCCTCGCTAGCAGATCAGAATGAAGAATGAATCGCCCTCCCTCCACCACTCTTTTCCGATCGCAGAATGAATGAATTCTCCGCTGGGGCTTCCGGATCTGAATCCTTCAATGATTTCATTGCCTATTTATGAAACATGTAGGACCTGGATCATATGACTGGAATTTTCTCATTGAGATTTCATGGCGTATATTACTTGTCGGTGGAATATCATATGTGTGGAATTTTCTCATTGAGATTTGATGGTGTATATTACTTCTTGGACCGTTCTTTCACAAACATTTTCTCATTGATATTTGACTCAGATTCCATGGTTTTCGTTGCATCTCATCTCCATCTGATTGGCCTCCGCTCCACCAAGTCTTTATGTATTCGCGTCAACCACGTTATTGTCACAAACTCGATTGGCCGCCTCTCCACGAAGTCTTTGTCGTATTCTCACTTTGCTCGAGGGACCCACGCGGAGAAGATTATGGAAAAACACTAAATCGCCCAGTTTCATCGAAATTCGGTGATTCAGATAGCTTCAAAATCTGATCCCTTCTACACAAAGTCTTTCTTATTCCCGTTCCTCGGGCCCACGCCGGCAAGGATATGGAAAAATTAAATCGCCTCGCTTCACCGAAATTTAGTGTTTCAGATAGCTTCAAAATCTGACCGCTTCTACACAAAGTCTTTGTGTATTCTCGCGTTGCTGGGCCCATGCCGAGAAGGATATGGAAAAACTAAATGAATGCAATATAACAACATTTAACATCATATGAATAACTCAAGAATGACTGTATATATTGGCGACAAATACGGTAGAGCATTTAATGCGACGTTGGATCTTACTTTGGAAAAGATCCGACGGCGACAATGTGACCGTCGTGGCATTAAATGCTCTACTACATAATATGTATTTTTCGTCGTATATATTTGCAACTTAGAGAATATCAAGAAAATGTATCTATAAACATACAATAAACCTATAGAAATAAAAATAAGGTATACACATACAATAGACCTATAGAAATAAAAATAAGGTATATGCATTCTTTTGGCATTCACAAAATACCAACATAATGGAAATTTCACACTTTTTTAATTATAATTAATTAAAGTAAAGTAAACAAACTATTTCACAAATGTTAGGGCGTCCAAATGGATAAGATTTCGCACCAGTGCTCTTGAGAAAAAAGGCACCGAGTAGTGGTAAAAATGAATTTTACCTAGCATTTTTTAACCCCTTTTTCGATGCATTTCAAGTAAAGTGCACCGATTGGAGAGTAAAATCCAACACACCAAATAATACGGTTTTAAAAAAAATTAATGGGTTTTTTTGGGTGATTTTTAAAATTTTTACAACCAGTGCATTTGCTAAAGACAAGCGCATTGGTGCATATATATTATACCAAGACACTGTCAAGAAGGGTTTGTAAATGGAATTTAAACAAATTTAGTAATGAAATTCTTTGTAGTAGAATGCAATGTGTTTATTTATTAAAAATGCACTGGTGTATTTACGATTATCATGCTTAATGGCAATATATTTCGTATTAAAAATATAAATTGAAATCCTGATGTATTTATATGTATTAAAAGAACTAGGTTGTTATACTATAAACACACCCGTGCGTTTAATATATATAATAAATGGTTTTTTTAAATAGTACGAGTTTTTAAATTAAATTTTCATTGATTTTTAATGTTTCTTTGTTTCAGTGCACTATTATTTAGGTCTGCACCGGTGCGATATAGTCGGAAATGCCCTGGTGCTGCTTTTCTGTAACCTTTTCCTTGTAGTGTAGGCATGGTTCTTTGAGTTTATCAAATATGATATTATAGGGTTCCTAGGTGCATGTCGGGTTATCCTTTTTATGAATGTGGGTCAATCAAGTAGATGATTCATAAGGTTGGCCAATATCTTTATATATTTTTTTGGGATAATTATTTCTATGAATATCAAATGAATGAATGATCTCAAGGGTTTGATTCAAGAAAGGAAACTATCATTGATCTCATTTGGAATTTTGAGGAGGCTATTTCATGTAATTGCAACCATTTGTAATTGAATATAATTATAAATGATATGGTGTGTCATTTATTACATGAAACTATTTATATAATTATAACCAAATTTAATAGTATTGATAATGTGTTCAACATATATTTACCTCTAACATGAAATATCCATTATATTGGGATTCATTCTATTCACAATTTATTTTATTTTATGCTTATGGACAGTATTTATTTCCTATATTCTATTTCTATTCTAATGACATTCATTTTATTTGAATTTTATTATCTTAGTTTTTTGGCATTGTGTTTATCATATTTATATCTACATTTTATTTCATGTTGTTTGATCTCAATATGTAATGTAATTCACGTTACCTTTAACATACTCAATGCAATATGTTTGTTTTGAAGTGTACTATCATTCAAATCAATGTATGATATCATTAAAAATTTATAAATCAAATTATTTTTCAATGTAGAGTTGAAATCAATGCACCAAGCCAAGTGGGTTTTAGAATGAATCATTCAACCAAATACCACCTCATTACACTGAGGATCATTTCATAGGAGTGGTGTAATAATAAATCCAATATCATTTGTTTCTTTGTGGACTTTAGAAAAATGTTTGATACAGTGACTATATATAATCTGTGGAATATATTAGAAGAGCTAAAGGTTCCTTTTGAGTTGAGAGCTATTGTAATAAATTTATATGAGAGTGTCACTGCCAAGTTTAAGAACAATGAGGTTTGGTTGAAATATTTTAATTGTAATATTGGAGTTAAGCAAGGTTTCCCTCTTTGCCATACCCTTTTCGACATATACATCGATAAGCTAGAAGATTGTTTAGAAGAAGCAGGTTGCACTAGCACGACAATAGTAGGAATAGTTATCATCCTTCTTATCTATGATGATGATATTGTTCTTATGGAAAGGTGTCCATTTGATTGATAAGCAATTAAGAATTATCAAGTATTTATGCTCTAATATGGGTATGAATGTTAACGCCGATAAAACAAAAGTTATGATTATAAAATCCAATAGGGTCACTATACCAATTCTGTATATGATAATATAAACTTAGAGGAATTAATTTCATACAAATATATTGGTATTGATATCCATCTCAAACTCAACTGGAACTATAGCATTGAGAAAATGGTTAATGGAGGGTGGAAAACTTATTTTGGTCTTGAAAACAATTGTAAATCAAAAAACCTTGTAATATGGGACAAAAATCAGTTCCTCTTTGAAACTCTCATCACCTGCATTACCTTGTATGGGGTGTGAAGTTTGGAGTTGCAACATCTCTAGAGAATCTTAGAGAAAAATTCAACAAATCTAGAAGAATTTTATAGCTTATAGCCTCAAAATTAAAAAGCAATAATACACCCTATATTATTCTCCTTAATGAAGTATGGATTTACCCCATCGAGAGAATAACTATGACTAGGTACTTGATATACAAATACAAGATAAATGACATGAAATACTAAAGGATTTCTAAAATTGCTTTAAAATCCTATCAAAACCACCTGTGGATTAGGTGGGTTTGGCATAAAGATGCCCTTGCTTGGTTAAATCGTTGGTGAATTGATGAAAATGTCACTTTGCAAAATATCAATAGTAATAAAAATATTACTACATCTAAGTTTAAAGAGAATTTGTGGTGCGAAAAAAATTTAGAAGTTAAAATAAAATGAAGATATTATGAGGCAGTCATTAACCCAAATCTAGAAGATCAAAAGTATCTATCTATTTTAACAGGTATAAAGAAGAAAATTAGTATAGCCAAGATAAGAATGAACTCTCATGGACTTAATAGTGAAACAAGGTGTTAGAAAATCCCTAAAAATTCATGGGCTGAAAGGATTTGTCATCTCTATGAGACGATGATGGTTGACGATGAAAATCACTTTCTCTTAGAGTGCCCTCCGCATACACCCAAATTCTCTTAGTTTCATAATCTTTGCTACAATACAAAACTTCTTAACATTCTAACCTTTCAAAACTGCAATGAGTTAGGAATGCTTATCTTTAAGATGTTTGAGCATAGGAATAATATTCTAAACAAAAACAAATAATTACTTAGTAGTGTTTGATAGACCAAATTTGGTCTCATTGAATGTTAAGCAGCATCATCATCATCACCACCAAATCGTTTTGTAGCACATTTTTATTGATATATGATTGTATATAAAGTTAAGATTAAAATACTTTACTTGAGGGTATTGAAATAATGTATTTATGGAAAGAATTACACATCTCCCTCATAGAACACTATATAAATGTTTTAATCATAATATTTTTTACTTTCAATTATTTTATATGTATATATGCACTTAATAATAATAATAATAATCATCATCATCATCATCATCTAGTTTTAAGGTCACAACCAAGCTAGACACCAAATCGGTATATGAGATATATAAAGTTGATTTTGAAATATTTTACTTAAGTCATACATTGAAATATTTGATTTATGGAACACTGAAATGTATGTTTCTTTATTAATATTTTTATAAAATACCATGTATTAACACCATGTTAATCAATAAAATAATTACATGTCTCTCTCATGTTGAGCACTTATCTACTCAATAACTATGTCAAATACCTTTTAATGTAGAAAATGCCAAACCAAATGATAATGATGTAATTGCATAAACCTATACTAGAAAGTCCTAATTACGTCGAAAGGCATGTATATCTTAGAATTTTGGGGTGGAATATCATCTATGTTTTTTTATCTATAGACGAGAATGAGACAAGTGTATTGTCGAGATCGATTCTACGGGTGTCGTCCAAAATTAAACAAGAATGCGACAAGTGTGATGTCTAGATAGATTCTACGGACGTCGTCAAAAATTAATAATTAATAATTTCAAAAAAATAAATAAATAAACAGCTTAATTAACATGTGATAAGTACAGTTAGTGATAGTTGTAAAAATTAAAATTAATCTTCAACTATTCGATTATTAGAGACAACTACAAGCTTAACTCCATTTATTATTAGATACAACTATTAGCTTAACTTCAACTCTAATCACATTTATATTGGATAACTATTAGATACAACTATTATCTTAAATCCAACGATTCTACAACTATTAGCTTAACTTCAACTCTAATCACTTAAGGCTTAATCCAACTGCATCTGGCATCTAGGATTCTAGCTAATGTGCAGTCATGTAAGAGTCAAACTCCTAATAAAATCCTCCAAACTCCTAATAAAATCTTGCATCTCGTTACGTCGATATGCATATTTATCTTAGAATTTTAGGGTGGACTACCATCTATGCCTTTTCATCTATGGACAAGAATGAGATAAGTGTACTGTCCATATTGATTCTATGGGCGTCATCCAAAATTCATAATTTAAAATTTCAAAAAAAAAAAAAACTTAGTTAACATCTCATAAGTACAGTTCGTGATATTTGGAAAAAAAATAAACTTAAACTTAAACTCTTCAATTATTAGATACAACTATGAGCTTAACTCCATTGATTATACAACTATTAGCTTGAATTCAACTCCATTCATCACTTTTACTTGAATTACAATTGTTGATATTTTAATGTTTAAATTAACAATGAGATACAACTATTAGCTTAACTCCAATTATATAACAACTATTAGCTTAACTTCAACTCTAATCATGGTTATATTGAATAACTGCTAGCTTAACTATTAGATACAACTATTAGCTTAACTCCAATTATTCTACAACTATTAGCTTAACTTCAATTCAATTGCTTAAGGCTTAGTTTAATTGCATTTGGAATCTAGGAGTCTAACTAATGTGCAGTGGTGTAAAGTCGAACTCCTAATAAAATCATTCAATCTCTTAATAAACTCCTCCAAATTCCTAATAAACGCCTATATGTAACAATTGAGCATCTAGCTAATATGTAGTTCACATGACATGTTTAGGTTTTCCACATACATATTAATTAGGTATTTGAGTCTTTTTAAAGGAGGTTAGGAGCCATACACAAATTAAATATTAAATATTAAATATCACGTGATACGTAAATGTTGTGATTTCTTGCCAAAATTTAGTTCAAAACAAATGTTTTGGTGACGGAATGGCCTATTGGTATGATGACATGACGATATTTTAATTTGAAGATCGTTCAATAATCTTTGATTTCTTTACAAGATCGTGTAGAGTGATGAGAAGTTGCAGATCTAACACTTTTCTTTCATGATTTATGGCTATGATAACTGTTTCGGGCTTGAATGTGTCCTTTTATTTCAAGGCTAATGGTGATCAGTTATAGTGATGTTGAGGTAGTTCCTTTATCACACGAAATTGTGATTGTTACTTCATGTTCCAAAAATTATTTGATTACCTACGTGATCCATGCTACAAACTAGTGGCATAAACTCTGAATAACATGATCTTTCACTCCACATCCATTCACTTCCAGCAGTACATAAAATTTGATGCAACATACTCTCGGCGTGGTGTGATAACACACCAATTTCGCAACATCTTCGAAGACGTTACTTTTTTGGAGTAATCTCGTTTATGATGATCCCTTGACAATGGCACATATCTTTAAGGTTTTTGGGTTTTGACTTTGTCACTAACCCCGAAATACTAATAGAAAACTAATATTGTTCTAATGAACTAATAATGAGGTAGTGATCTCTGAGTTCATGGAATTTTTCAAATTCTACTCTGTGTAATATGGTTTATTTGTATTTTCTAGCGGAGATGTGATGATATAATAGTTGAATAATCTACTTTATTTTTGCAACAAGTTGGTGGTAAAACTTATGTGATTTGATAGATTTGTTGTATATTTGACATGGAAACTTAATGGTGAGCTAGTAAACTTATTTCTTCCTTAAATGCAAATATTTATATTTAACTGGAATGCTAGCTCGTCTCCTTATTTGTTGTTGAATTTCTTGATGATTTAATGTTAGATCTCATTCATTTCCTTTTCAAATCCAATCTTTGAATATTGACTGATGACTCCTAGGACTTTGGATTTATCTTTGTTTGTCAAACATTTTTTTTATGTTTTTGGTTTTTAAATACCTATCAAAGAATGTTCTATCTAAAATTATGAACTTCAACAATGAATTTTTGATGGAAAATCAACTCTTTAATAATGAAGTTTTAATTAAAAACTAATCTTTTATAATGAAGTTTTAAGTTTAAAACTATCTTTAACCCTTCTTAACAACTATATTGCATGTTGAATATTAAACTACTTTTCAAAATATCAACAAACAATGACTGCAATACATAATTTTGTGACTTATAAGCTAATAAATACCTAAAATCCCAATTTTCAAGCTTTGAAAAAAAATGAAACTTCAATCTTATAATCCAATTTTATTTGTAAATTCTCCCTATATATTTAGGTCAATAGACGTATATATCTTAGTATTTTGGGGTGGACTACCATCTATGATTTTTCATCTAAGGACAAGAATGAGACAAGTGTATTATCCAGATTTATTCTATCAGGTCATCCAAAATTTATAATTAATAATTTCAAAAAATAAAAAATAGCTTAGTTAACATCTAATAAGTACAGTATAGTTGGAAAAAATTAAACTTCAACTTCAACTATTTGATTATTAGATACAACTATGAGCTTAACTCCATTAAGTGTGCAACTAGTAGCTTAATTTCAACTCCAATCGTGACTGTATCTAATTAACTTTTACATTAACTATTAGATACAACTATTCGCTTAATTCTAATTATTCTACAGCTATTAACTTAATTTCAGCTCTAATCACGATTATATTGGATAACTATTAGTTTAACTAATGTGCACAAGGTTTAGTCAAACTGCATTTTACATCTAGGAGTTGAAGTAATGTGTAGTTCATGTGACAGTCGAACTCCTAATAAACTCATCTGAACTCCTAATAAATTCATTTGAACTCATGTGACAACTGTACTTAGTGGCATGGTAATGTGCAGCTCATGTGAGAGTTAAACTCCATCTAGCATAGCATTATATTAACTTTTTAAATTAACTATTAGATACAATTGTTTGCCTAATTCCAATGATGATATTACTATGAACTTAACAACCACAAACTAAATAGTTAGCATATTAGATTAACTATCAAATACAAATAATTGACACATTCTTTAAAAAAACATTATTAATATGTCAAATATATACTTCTCAACATATTCCAAACATATTAATCTAATAATATAGTTATTAGTATATATTGAATTATGATATTATGTAGAACCGTAATCGTATTATAAATTACAAATTCAAACTTCATATATTAGCTTAAAGACAAATATATGTTTTCAAGTGTAATAGAATGATCTTAAACCATCTATTATTTCAGTAAACCACTTCGCTCCTCTTAATCTAAATATATAGAAAATTTTAAAAATCATTATTTCTTTTAATGTAAATATATGTTGATTAAATGTGCTTTATATAATTCTATATGTATATATGGGAGATGTATAATTTTTCATGTACCTAACATAAAATAGACAAGTGACATTTTAAAAAATATTAACAACAAAAAATATATTTTAATATCGTCATTTATAAAAATATTTTAATATAATTTTAAGTAAAAAAATCAATATCAATTTTATGTTAAATACACGTATAAATACAAAATATTACTTAATTGAAAATAAATACAAAAAACTTATAAAATAAATAAAAAAACTTATAGTTAAAATATTTATGTGATATTCTACGAGAGAGATGTGTAATTCTTAATGTGCTTAACATGGAGTTGTCATGTGGCATTTAAGAATTATTCTCAATATTTATTGTAAACAAAATAATTCAATATCAACATTAATAAAATATTTAGATATTATCTTTATATAAACTATCACAAATATATTTTAATTATGGATCCTAAGCACTATGGATCCTCTTGGTGCTTGGTAGTTCTAGACTTACAATTGATCTATGTGGGTTTATTTTATTATATTGATTTTATTTTATTTTTAAATTCTTTTTGGATAATCATTTTTTTCTATTGAAATTATTAATGTTACATGTGTGACACTAGTCAAGGAAAAAATACAGAAAAAAAATTACAAATTGAAACAGTGTGTCTCATATAAACACATAGGAGGAAAAATAATTGAGCAAAGAAATAGGTTTAATTTATGTCAAGGTAAGCCTTAATGAGCATAAATATGGAATACTTAGTAAAAACCCAGGTCTATAATGGCTAGAAATACTTATAAAAGAAGATTGCATTCTAAAAGATAAATCTAAATTAAGAAAGGAAATTCAAAACGTTAAAGAAGCTAGAAATCTTGAAAAAATGCCCAATAATCACAATAAAAAATCTATTGTTAGAGATATAGACTAAAAGGATAATAATAAATAACAACTTAGGACACTCTGGATCATATATTGGAACTATCATGGCTTTCTATGGAGCAAGGGTACCATCTTAAGTTGGATAATGAGTGAAATTGATATTCATTAGAGGAAATTTCAACTCAAAATGGGCCTTTTAACCCTCATTCAAATTCCATGTCATCATGTGTTAGCCAATGAAATTGTTTTAAATTTGAAATACTATATAAGCCTTAAACACCTTTTTAATATAAATTTGGAGATAGGTATCATAAAAAAAAACTATTTTTTTTGTTCGTAATTTCGACATATCTCCCTGTGTTTTTACTCAAATTTCGATCAAGAGAGCTCGTTGGATGCGGAATTAAATTTCGCATCATCATCATGTTTTTTCAAGTGTTTCTTGTTTTTGGGGTAGCGGATTCTGTCAAAAGTATGTCGAGTGGGTACTCGTTGGATGCAAAATTTAATTCCACAACCAACGAGCTCTCCTGATCAAAATTTGAGTAAAAACACAGGGAGATATGTCGAAAATATGAACAAAAAAAGTAGTTTTTTTTCCTTTTTTCCTCCAAAATTAATAAATATTGTTTTATTATTTTAACTATTCCTTTATTATTTTCCTTAGGAGGCCCATTTTGAGTTGAAATTTCCTCTAATGATATTGCTTGTTGAAACTTGGGAGAATGAAGAATCTAAGGTCCCTAACATAGAAGGATTTTTGTTTCAGTCGATATGGAATATGATATCCTACTATAGAGGAATCATAGGAATAGATTGTTAGATTAAAAATAGACATTTAAGTTCCTCATATTAGAATTCACAAGAAAGATCCATTCAACCAATACATGTGGATGGAGATTTCAAATATCAATGCTAAAATGTTTATATAGAAATATGTTATTTCACACCTATTAAGTATACCTTTTATAAGAAGCATAAACTCACTAAACTCACTAATAGTTGTCCTTACAGTGGCTTGGAATAGGACATTTCCATCCTAATAAATGAGGGGAATATCCTATCACATGTTAGAATAACAACTAACAAAGTTATTATCTTAAGCAATGATTCTAACACCAATCCTCTATGGCTATATGAGGGCCCTTTTTAGATATCATATACAAAAGAAACTCAAAGGACTAGGTTGAGAATTTGTTTGGTGCCGAGATAATCAATATTTGTATTTCTCAAGATCTATTAATCTGCAATGCTCTTATGAAATGGTTGAAATCCAACAAGATTACTTGTCTCCGTGGTTTGGTCAGTATTGTCATATATTATGTGTTATTTGGTATCCTCATATACAACCAAACAATAAAATTTGACATCTAAAATGCTAATGATCTGACTCTAACCATAGACCTTTAACCCAAACTCTAATTTTGATAGAAATGTAACCCCCATTAAAAAAAATTATAATAACCAAAAGCACTTGATCTTTGATAAAAATAAAATTGACATATTTTAAGGGATTTAAATAATGAATTAACTATACTATTAACTTAGGAAGACATTGAATACCTCTATCATAATTTTTACCACAATCCTCTCTACTTCCATTGACAATTTATCTATCATGGTATCATGTAAAATTGAGAATAGAAATACCAACCCTCGGTATGATAAAGATTGCAAGCATGCTAGAAAATCCATTAGGGATGCTTCTAACAAGTTCTTAAAAATTGACCATATCTCTAGGTTCAAATCCCTAATTAAAAGGTAAAATAGTTCTATATAAATAGAAAGAAAGAGAATCGTTTGTACCTCTCTAAGGTAGATCCTTATATATTCTAGAGGAAAATTCTAAGTCATAGGACCAATGAAAAAAATATGATTCCCTTAAGGAACTACAATTTCTTCTTTAAAAGGCTTTACAAAACAACTAATGTCATGGCCAACATTCAAACCCTTTCTAGAGAGGAAGAATTTTTCTCTTTAGAAGACATGGAGATTGGGGTTAATTGAATCAGAACAAGGAAACCTAAGGACATTGAATGATACCAAGTAAAATTCTTAAAAACTGGTGGGTCTATCCCATCCATCACATCCATATGTTAGAATATTATAACCCACCCCATACTTAGGATATAATAATTAATCCTTTCTGGTTACTTTCCTATGTACTAGATTAGGTAGTTGGCCTCTACTTGCACCACTTGGTCAATACTTGCCATATTTACAACCAGGAGCACCTTATACTAATTAATAGATCCTACCAGCTTTATTGACTGTTCATATTTGTAATTACACCTTCCTGCCATTTCTTCCTTTAGACTTATTTTTCCTGCTTTTCAATGAATAAGGTAAAGTTAGTCAATTAGCCAACTGTTATCTTTTGTGGCCAACTCATCCTTTATGATTTTCTCTCCAGATTCATGATTAGCGATATTTTCCATCATTCATCATCACTCACTCATGCTTTATCCAATTCGTGATATCTTAACTTATTAGGAAAGTGCTTTAGTCACCTATCAGGGTTTATCATATTTAGTAATCCTAATTTATGAGCTAGCATGAGTAATCTCCTTATCACATTGATTTTCCTTTATAAGGATGTTTACCTATGTAATAATATCAATTATCATTCATTGATCATTCTTTAATGTGTGTTCATTATTATTCTTCTCTCTTTGTGCTAATTCTCTGCAATTCTCTGTGAGGTTAAATGTGTGCCTAGATCCTTAGCTAATTTATGAAATCCTCCTTGGCTCTAGAATTTATACATTGTATCAAAGCTTTGGGAGCTCATTAATTAATTCTCCATTTTCAAATTTGCAAGTTTATTTTGTAGGTAAAACTTCAATATGGATCCGAGAGTATCAATTCCCCTTCTTACTCCATTCACAAGTTATTCGGAGTGGAAATTGAAGATGATTTCCTCTCTAAAGAGACAAGGTCTCTATGAGATATCTATTGGAGATGGTGAAGAATCTTATGAAGATAAGAGTGGTTTTCAAAATGATTGTAATAGAGCTTAAGGAATTATGTGTATGGCAATGTCTCCAAAGATACATCATCTCGTAGATTATGTTCAGTATCCATTCGAGCTTTCAAACAATTTGGACAAAGCTTTTGGTGTGTAGGAAGAATAAGATGAAGTCTGGAGAAAACCCAACACCTCCCCATTTGTTCTTTCTCAAGATGTCTCGGCCTCTACTATCTTAGATGAATTTTTTCATGATGAAGAAATTGCAGATTCAACACAACAAGTTCTCTTTGATTTGAATGCTTCCTTTGCCTATCAAGAAACAATTATTGAAGAGCCATATTTCTATGTATCTCTTGAAGTTGAAGAGCTTGATTCATCTTCTTATGATGTTGATGATGAAGAAGAAGTGACTAATGGAGCTTCCATTGTTGAAGATTCACTCACACATTCAGTGTTCTCTATGTCTTCTATCATGGATTTTGAGATCCATATGCTAAATATTTCACACCTTATGCATACTTCACTCCTTGTTGGTGTGAACCTTAGTGTCTTCCTGGATGTTTTCTTAGCTAGATCAAGTCTTATCTATGTCATACCACTCACCATACTTGATCTCATGCTCTTATTTATCTCCTCCTTTGTTCCTGGCACTTATTCTCAGGGCCTCCTTGAATATTTTGAACATCTCTCTATGTCCTCCTTTCATACTTGTACCACAGAGGATTCTTTATCAGTTTATGCTCTAGAAGATGATTCATTTTCTTCTCATGAGTCTACTGATGTGCTAGTATGTGTTAATTTGGATAATTTGGAAGCTAGATCAACCTATGGATTCACTGCATTGGATCTCAATGATACTAAGCCTCCTCCTTTTTCCTACATGGTCACTTGCACACTTCCTCTCAGCATAAATGAAGTTGGATACCTTATGCATTCACTTGGACACGTGTCTCATGTATTTGGAGATGATTTAATCTCTACTAGTTTGAATTCCAAGTCAGCATACCATCTTTGAGTTGATTACAACTCTCATTTGTTGCTTCAAGAACTTCTAGTCATGCTTACACATCAGTGGATCTCAATTGTTCTGCATGGTCCCAGTTTCCATCTTGTAACTATTCTTTATCCAATTGAGCATATTTCTCTTCTTCCAAAGAAGAAGATTCCTCCATACATCAACATTTAGTTTGCAGCAACAGTTCAACATTTTTGGTTTATCATTCATTTCCCTTTGAGGGAGAATTTTCCCCATGTGTTTTTTCCTCTTTCCTCAGTTTTTTCAACAAAATAAATTGTAATGGGTGACCATAACCTTGTTGGTGGGCCCTATATCCACATTTATTTGTTGGGCCCCATATCCATATATATTTCTGATATATGTTGTTGGGCCCTATATCCACATATATTTCTCATAAATGAAAAATGTACTTACCTGAATATGTGCTTGATTGAGGAGAGTATACTGGTATAGTCAGTTTCTAAAGAATCCAAATTCTAACCCTTGAAACTGGACTTGCAAAATTTTGGACTGCACTTTCTAGTTATGTTTTTGGATTTCTTGCTTTCTTGTTTTCTGGTTCCAATCCAAATTAGGGCTTGACTTTCTCGAGGAAATGACCACTAAAAAACTTTGATCTAGGGGCCAAAATATGTTGCTAGGAGGGGCACACTTCCCAATGTAACAGGCAGTCAAAAATTCCACTTTAGTAGAAAACCCTAATTTTCTTGTCTGGAGAAGGAGAGAGAGAGAGATATTTTACCTAATGAAAGTTGCTCTTTTCAGGCTAGCTCTGATACCATGTTAAGTTTTATATGATTCTATAGCTTAAGTCCTAACTTCATAATAATTTAATACATTTTCACAAAAACAATATAAAGAGAATCGTTGAAAGAAACACAATCACAAGGTACAAAACAATTTACCCTAGGAAACCCAAAAGGGAAAAACCCAACAAAACTTCCTCATTATAGATTACCAGAATGCAATGACCAAAGAACAAGGTCTCATAAGAGAGTGAAACCAAACCCCAAGCATAAGAGCCAAAACATCAAAGACACTAGTCCTCCTCCTTCTCTATCCTTCCTTCTTTCTCTCACTTGCACAATACAAGTGTGAGTGAGTGTGTATAAATGAGGGAGGGCGCCTCCCTATTTATACTAATATTTGAACTGAAATTTTATCCTAAATGGTCCGACGTATCAAACTGACAAGGCTGACCTACTTAGGAAAACTCACAATAATAATTCTATTAATATGTTTTGGGTAACTATTGACTTGACTTACAACAGAGGGTTTACCTCATGACTTTTACATGAAATTTTACATTAGTGACATCTCCCAAAAGAGGAATAATAATAATGTAAAGTACAAGTAGAATATTCTTTGAAGTTACGTTATTTCAACATGTGTGTGTGTGTGTGAGAGAGAGAGAGAGAGAGATCCAATGGGGAGGCAGCATGTTAAGGGGATGAGAAGAGAGAGATGCGTGGGGATTAGGTGTAGGTGGAGAAGTATGGGAGTGAGAGAGAGTGAGAGAGGGGGTTAGTAAGAGTTAGGGGGAAGAGGAGGGTGAGAGAGAGGGGGGGTACAGGTCTAGGGAGAAGTAGGGAAATTAGAGAGAAAGGGGGGTATAGGTGAGAAGTGTGGGTGTAGAGGTTAGAGAGAGAGAGAGAGACATTGGGGGTAGTAAGGAGTTCGAAGTAGAGAGAGAGGGAAATGGTGAAGGGATTAGAGGTAGAGACATACGAGGTGTTAGGATATTTGAGGTTAGTGGATCAAGGGAGAAAGAGAGTGAGAGAAGGGGTTCGTAAGGGTTAGGGATAGGAAGGAAGGGATAAGAGAGAGAGAGAGAGAGAGAGAGAGAGTAGGGATGAGGTAGGTGCAAGGTGTGGGTGATTAAGGGTATCGGGATGTTAGGTAGTTTTATATGGGGTGTTAGGGGGTTAAGGGGGTGTTATTAAGTTGGAAAGGGGGTGTTAGGGGGTTGGGGGGGTGTTATAGGGTTAGATGTGTGTTAGGGAGTTGGAGAGGGGTGTGGGTGATTAGGGGTAGGGGGTGTTATGGAGTTGGAGAGGGGGTGTGGGTGATTAGGGGTAGGGGATGTTAGGGAGTTGGAGAGGAGGTGTTAGGGTGTTAGGGAGGTGGTGTTAGGGGGGGTGTTAGGGAGTTGGATAGGGGGTTTTAAGGGGTTGAGGAGGGGTGTTAGGCACTTTTAGGGGCTTGATTTGGGAAATAAAACATGCTTTACAAAATACATACATGGTTTGTTATCCTAACCTTTGTGGCCTCCCAATTGGATGCCTCATACTTTCCCATTCCTATGTTTAATAAGCATGTACGTGTTATTGAATTCTATAACAATAACATGTTTTGCAAAACATGTATTGCATCTAAAAGGTCCCCCGCCTTTGTGCGGGGACCCTAAGATGCAAACCTTTTTCCATGTTTTTACACATCAAAAATTGTTTACATATCAAGAGATTTGATCCATCTAGACACAAATATAGATCTATACTAGTTGTTACCTATAGTTATATACACGTTCATTAATTCTAACAAGCTATATATTAGTTTATATAAAATTCTAAGGATTAGGTGTAACTAGTGTTGGTCATGGATACACCCTTAGTAATGACGTAGAAAATTTTGCAAATGGATGGCCTCAAATGACTCTCCTCTTATATAATCCTCGGGGAAATCAAATGAAATAAATTACTCAATACATATACTATATCTATGACTAATGCTAGACAATATTAGTATTATTAGGATTAGGAATAGAACTTATCTTACAACTCCATCATTAAGAAGATTATACTTAACTTGTTTTTATATTAGTTCTCTTATACGATAATTATACTTTAATTAGGAGCTAATAGACTAGAGTAGCCATAATCTATTAGAAATCTTTTTTTTTTTTTCAGATGGAAAGATCCACAGGAAACCAGCAATACTTCCCCACATTTGTGGATGGTAGAGGTGGTAAACCGCCGGCCATCCTAGTAGAAGGCCTAACCCCAGAGGACTCAAGGCTCAAACCAGTGACCTCCCCCTGAACCGAGAGAGTGTATGCACGTCTTACCAATTGAGCTAACCCTTGGGGCTAAATTATAGGAATATCTTATACTATTGATATTTACGCACTATTTATGTTGTTAGGCATTCTTTCTCCGGAGTAGGTTTTAGAAACATTCTTCACCTTTTTGGTTACTTCGACCAATCACCTTTCTCCACGTGTATTCCTCTTTGGTTGTGCATTGTCCATCGGTTGCTTCCATTGTCTACTAGTTTTTATTGTTTTCCGCTCGTTCTGTTTCACTCTCTAAAGACCACTCTCACCTCATGAATTGGATATGATGTTATGTATATGTATCTCCGTGGAGACTACAGGGAAAACAATGTTAGCAACTTTGGCTCCCTGTCCCTGGGAATCCTGAGAGGTAAGGGATGAAAATAGAATCCTTTCTCTGCAATGGCCCTCTCCTCTTGTGAAATCAAAGATTAGTCACACGAAGCCGAATTGGAGGGGAAATCAAAAGGGTTAGAGCTGAGAGTCCCTCTCCTCTTGTGAAATCAAAGATTAGTCACACGAAGCCGAATTGGAGGGGCAATCAAAAGGGTTAGAGCCGAGAAGTGTCACTGGGATGAGCATAAGGGATGGGAGATAGAGCATGATGGGAAACAAGATTTTGGGAAGTGTTTCCCTAGGAGATATCCTTATGATTGAATTAACACGGAGGGGATTGATCCCCCAAACACAACCTCCTATGATACTCAATTAGTTTTTAGAAAAAAGAAGAACAAGAATAGGTAATGCGTTTAACAAAATGTTCATAATAAGTTTGATTTGTCTTGCCTGTATTTTCTTGGATGCCTCATAATAATCTGTGTAGTTGTTGTTGTTGTTTCTTCCATCTCCATCCTCAAGTGGAATGACTTCGATATTGGCATCTGAAGGCACCGAAGGCTTGGTACTATTGGTAACTATATATTTCTCATCTTGGATGGTTTTGAACTCCCCCTCCCGTGCTTCAAGAATTATTATTGTGGTGGGATTGGTGAGTTTCTTCTTACATTCTTCATATTTATATGAAATCTTTGCCTTCACACCATTCTCTCCCTTCCATTCTTTCATGAATGAATTCTTTACAGGACATGCACATGGTAACGCCTTTGCCTTTTCATGTTTGGTATCCTTCTTGGCCTTCTTTTCCATGAGCTTTTCCATGAGCTTCTCCATCGTTGCCATCCAATCAACTAGGTCGTGCATGAATTCGTCCCGGTGGAATTGAACTTTCCCTACTATCCTTTGAACAACAAATGAATCCCCGCATCCTCTTGTTGCATATGAAGAATGTGGATGGTTTTGTGAAAGGGACTTGTCTTCATCTCCATTGCTATCTGATCTGTGAAGGTGAAGGGATCCTTCTCCATGGCCTTCTTCACATTCAAATTGAAATTGGATATCCATCGTGATGACTCCATTTCGCAAATCCACTTCTTTCTGATGCCAAAGAAATCTTCCCAAAATGGAGACGGGTTCCACTCTAGGTCTATTCTTGGAATATTCAATTTTTCAAACATGTGTTTGTCGGTTTCTTATATCCCGGAAGATGATGGATTTGAGTAATAGTAGTAATCCACACAACTACAGTGCCCTGGCATATTGTTTGGGTCGGGGAGGAAGAATATCACAAAGTGCAGGAAGTAACTGTTATGGTAGAGGAACTATTAAAAAATTATTTTTGTAATGTAGCTAAATTTTTCTGCTACTGTGTATATATACAAAGAGAATAGCAGGACAAAACAAATCCCATACACATTTTTCAGGTGGAGGAAGTAGAGGAGAGAACATGAGGGAAATCAATACTGGAAGAAAATGTTTTGAGGATAAAGAAAAGAAAAAGTTTTGACCCCAACTCTACATAAGATTCTTGATAAAAATATAGACACCAAGAAACACACCACTAAGGATGGTCTGAAGATTGAAGAAAAGATTTTTTTTAAATGAAATTTCTATGCCTACAAACGATATTAGGAGGAAAAAGGTGAAAGGGGAGGGAAAGAAATATCCGATGGTTTGGGATTTGAGTGTTGAAGATATGCATACTATAAATACGGGGAATATGTGTTATCTATATGTATGGGTATGGGAAGTGGGTATGTGATGGAATCCAGTAGGTAACTTATTGATTTTACAACCATACTATATATGGAATCCGTCTATTTGTTAGCAAAAACATATATTTACACCGATAGGCATTCTTTCCTGAGGTGCATTTTGAAAATTCATCCCTTCAAGGACCCACTTCGATTCCAAGATTGAAGGGTTGTGCTTGCCCTTGTGGGAGTGCGGTAGCCGGAACCGGGGCCTGAATGTAATATATCTTAGCTCATCATACTTCTTTTTAGATGCATATGTTTATTCCAGTTCAATTGTAGCAGTTTGTTTTTAATTCAGTTTGTGGGAGCATGTTTTTGCATTCAGTAACATGCCTACATTGAGCTTGTATCTACATAGATATGTCTTTGCAATTGGGTTTAATTTAACTCATTTTTTCATTATGAGAATAATTACTTATTTTTTGTAAAATCAAATTATTTAATTCCAAGAACATACTATGTTAAATCATTTCATACCGCATTTCTTCTTTTGATGTTTTATTGCAATTCTAATATGATACCTTTTTCTGCAGGTATCAAAAAAACTGCAGTTCCTTCAGGTTAATATGGTGATCTTATTAAAGACCGTGATTTTTTTTTTGTCAAAAAAGTGGTGGAACCCCCCTGAATAGCAGGTTTTCCATTAGCTAAGTTACCATGAACCAAGGGCATATAAGTTGTCAAAATCACCTAGGGATTGCACCCGGCCTGGACCGCACCAACACTTAACATGGTTGGATTTTTGGTATCCGAGGGATTTGAACCGACGACCTTTCTACTTAGGGGGCGTATTTAACCATACCCCGCCACCAACTATTCTAGATCTCATGGATTAAGGACCATGATTGTTATATTCACATTTGAAATGTATCTTTGTCAAGTGTGTTTAATCTGGTCATTATGTGTTTCTTTTGCAGTAGCTCCAATCAACTATGCACATCTATTTGTAAGTCAGGTTTAATATTTCTGAAAGCATAGAATTCAGAAAAAACTTTACACTATGGAAAAGGAAAAGGGCCAGTGCCATTTCGAAGGACAAGGATACATTTTTCATGTACCTTAACTCCCTATGCTGGCCCGAAATGTTTGCAACATCATCTTTTTTTTCTGTTGAATCCTACTCGAGATTATTATTGTTTATTTTGTACTTTCATTCATATCAAACATGTTTTTCCTTTTTATAGTTGCTACTGCATCAGTTATAACAACACATTGGAGTCTTTTCTTGATGAGGTAGTTCTTCCATGCCATGCCAAACTATGATGTGATGTTCGTTGTAAAGCCCATTTGACATTGCTCTCTTTTTGAAAAGCAACAAGACATGTCTAAAATATGTTATGGCATCCCATGCCAAATTGTAATATGATGCCAATTGTAAATCCCTACTTGTAAAGTTTGTAATTTATATGTTTGTT
>LPNX010665457.1:701603-716472 GCA_001517045.1 Pseudotsuga menziesii | reverse complement strand
CCAAGGAAAAAAATCTCTTTATTCACACTGAATAACGTTGGCTACCATTTTAGGACATACATAAAGTTTGTTGGCCTTTGTAGACCTTACAACACATTCCTGTCGACTTACATCAATACCTCAGTATTTTACCAAAAGAAACTTCCTATAGGCCTATTCAGATATGCCATCAATTGTCACACCAAAAATGATGCATTACAAAACCATGCTTTCCCATTCAGAGCCTTATATATTGATTTATCAAAAGATTATTTTCATAATCTTTTATCATCATTAAACCTGGTGGTAGCAATAGGGATTCTTTGGACAACTTATCTGCATCTTCATTCAATTCCCTGTAGATGTGTTGGAAAGTGATATTTTCAAATATATATACTTTAAATCAAACATGTACTACAAAACTGTATTAATTTTTACATTAAATTTAGGATAAGTAAATTTTAGGACAAATTACATATATTTACTTAAGATTAAATATAATAATCTTAGAATTCGCCCAAATTCCATGGTATCTTTATTATTGATTTTAGATTATCCACAAATCATATCCATAGAGTAATTATAGAGGTGGCTCCAAAAGTATATGTTATACATACTTGAATTTCATAGTAAGAATTTATTTATGCTAGAATTCCTCATTATTATTGCACTTATTCCTAGGTTAAGAAAGATTCTACCATCACTCCAAATTGTTTTGAAGGGTTGGATCGTTCATATCCTACACTTTCATCTTATGCAATTCTTCCTAGCAAGGATGAACACTAATCATAACATACCTCGTGACCAATATATATGGCAAGTGAAGTAACGTGGAACTTAAATCAGAGGAAAATTTCATTTTCTCTTGTTCAACCTCTTACATGGTCTATGAAAGTTATCATTACTTAATTAGAAATTATCAAATTTTGAATTCTTAGTTTCATTGCGAAGACCAAGTGTGCTAATTTTTTTCTCTATGAGCTTATTTAGTTCTAGAATAAGTTGTTACATACCCCTAAATCTAGCTCTAAATGAAAGAATGTTTTTTCTTATCCTATTATTGAAATAGATAACAAGAAATATGTTGATCCTATCAACTTTCAAAAAAACATTTTTCGTGTGTCCTTGCCATTTTCTGATGTGTGTCGTCCTTGTTCACTTTGAATTCCCACGGTTTCTTCCCCTGCTCCGGTGGAATTTTTTCACCTCGATGGTTTTTCCCCTCACCCTGGTAGTTTCTTCCCTTGCTTTGATGGACTCTCTTTGCCCCAATAGTTTCTTCTCCTGCTTTGGTGGACCGTCCCGACCCCTGACTCCTAGCCCCCATGATTTATCCTCTTTCTCTGGTGGACTATACTCGCTTCCTCTAGTTCTTCTCCTAATCGGGTGGACTCTCCTCGTCCTCCTGGTGGTTGTCCTGGTAACAGTAAGGCTGAGTTTATGAAACCCTAGCAGTAGATAATAGATTTCTTGCTTTATGTCATAATACTTGTAAAGTTCAAGATCTATGCCAAATACAAATTCATTACAAGATATTACTCACTCTTTCTCATCTCAAATGTTAAAAAAATCAATCCATCCATATTACATTCATGTTAAAAAAATCAAAAGAATTCAGCAAGTTCAATCATATTCATCTTTACTCTTATGTTTTTATGCTCCTCCTTAAGCCTAATTTGATGTATTAATTTTAGACTTTTATTTATTTATTATTATATTTTTTCATTAACTAAGTTTATTGCCTATACACATTAATGTTCAAGTAAACTAATGTTTTTAGTTTAATGATGATGACAATGTACATACAAATTTAAATTTTTTTTCTTTCTTCTATCTTTGATAACATCATTAGAAATATTACAAACTCCGTTATCAGGTGGTGGTGGAGTCGATCTTCATGGTACTTATAGAGTGTCATGAATAACTGGATTAATCTTTAGCGGTACCAAGAGAGACACGAAGGGGAAAATAAAGTAGTATGAATGATTTGACATGTACTGGAAATATGATATCAAATATTCACATATTTAAGGAATCTACAATAGTATCCCATGTTTCACAATGCATGTCATGAAATACTTGAATCCTTGCATGTTTTTCTCTAGGGTGGGGCATGAATGTCTCAAGGGGATCAATTTATTTTACTCCACACCGAAATACCTAGCAGGATTTTGATTCTGATGATCATTGCATGAGCCCGACCCTTGCAATGCCTTCATGAATGAGAAATAGTAGTCCCCATTTGGGATATTTTACCTAATATTAGCTTGATAATGGTTTCCCATGCACCCACACTTTAAGGAGATGAGAACTTCTTCATCTTGCCCTACAATTGTATCTCTTGTGGATAAATAGTTTGCATAAGGCAATTTGTTGATGTCCAAATTGAATGTTTGATCATACAAAAAAGAGACTGATATGGAGGTTGTTCATGAAATATTGCATGTGTATCACAACTTTTCTTAGCACCATTACACATATCTGGAGGTTTAAAGTTTTCAACATAGTCACATTTGTAGTTAAATAACTTGTTTCCTTCATAAGCTTGAATTGGTGAAAAGCTTCGAAGATAAAGATGTGAACCAAACAATGAAGATTAATAAAACCTGAAATAACTACCATGATCAACAATCCTCACACTTTCAATAGGTTGATCACCTCCTTTGGATCTCCAACATATCAAACATTCAACTCCTATGTTTGCCTGATTGTGCTAAAATCCCATGTTTAGAGATTGCTTTACCACCATTTGGTATTAGAAATAATGAAAATATATTTGATTATCCGAAGGAGTTGGCATTTCATTCATATGGAAAAATATTCAATGGCAATAGATAATTTGAAGTCTCTACATTGACCAATAACATTCAACGTGTTATACCTTGTGGTTCTAGGAAATCCATTTTTCATTTCTCATAATTGAGATAGTGCTAACTATGTAAGTGGTACCAATATTGGGTATTAGGTTGGCATGTGCGATGGAAGCCAAGTACATTGAATGGTGTTCCTATATATAGGGAAACATTAAACTTTATGATAGGTAGAGGTATCACATCAAATTCAATGTTCATTGTTTTTACATCTTACCTGTAATTGTACCAGAAAGAAAAGAAATACCAATAAAGGTTAGACATGCTTATATAAATGAGATATGAATATGCGTTGTAGGTTGCTCTTTGGCTATAGCTAAATTGTAGGTTTCTATTTGACTATAGCTGAATTGTAGGTTGATCTTTGGTTGTAGCATCTACTATGATATTTGGTTTATTGGTTCTTGTTTTTGGGTTAAATTCCTGGTTTGTAAAGGTTGTGAAGATTCCACCCTTGATCTGATGTATGGTTGTGGCACCTTTGATCCTCCTTTGAAATATCTCTTTGACATTTTAGTATGTACTTGTTCCCTTTGATTCGATAAATGAATAGAAAAGAACATATTTTTTTATTTTGAAAAAAGAGGAAGAAGATATACTTATATAAATGAGATGTAAACCGAATAGTATTATAAAGAAAAAATATTGAGTTAATAAATGAGATGTAAGTCTTTGGTTGAGCCTATAATTCTAAAGCTCGGGAATTGGAGGGAATACTACATCTTCTTGAGTTTTGTTTCCTGTCGTAGTGGTCATTTATTATTCTGAGTTGAAGCATATCCATGTAGACCATGGGATTCAATGACTCTTTGGTCATTTATTATTTTGAGTTGAAGCATATCCATGTAGACCATTCAATTTTTCACCTCTGTTCAGCAAGTTAAATCAACAGTTTATTCTTTCGATTGAGTTCCAATTTACTTCTTGGAGTGGAATTCTAATGAAATGGTTAGTTTCAACTTTGTACATTTAATGTGGGATTGTTTAGAATGGTTTTTATTTTTATTGGGTTTATTACACTTTTCATTTGAATATATTTTAATACTTAAAAAAAACACTTGCTATACAATTTTGGGTAAGTCAAATGAGCATACTCATATATTTGAAATTTTATGGTGTTTATAAATTATACTACTTGATGCTACAACTTTCTATAAATTTAGAATCTTGCAGTTCCTCAAGGTACAACGCCGGGTCTACAACAACACGATTTTAGTTTCCACTTCCAATATTTTTTACCCTTTAACAACCACATTGTCTACGTATTATTACACCTTCCTTGAGCAATGGCTAGTATACTTTTATCCCTTGAAATCTTAGACTTGCTTGCTTTTCTCTTTTTCTATATTCTTTCTATGCTACTGCAAAAAGTAGGCTAATCTCGCTCTCGTACTGGTCACTATAACTCACTATGGCACAACTATCACATCAAATCTCCAAAGCTTTCGGAGCAAAATAGGAGAGAAAAAATACATCATTTCTCATATGAAAATAATGTAACATGTTCAACTATCAATATAATATGAATTATAATAAAAAATGTGAAATCTTTATCTAATTATTTAAAAAAATTAACATTATATTGAAATTTTATATAATAAATAAATTAAAGTATAAATATTATAATAACAGCTTTTATTTAAAATTTTAAAATTCTTTTTTTTTAAGCCATGTTAAGAATTAGACTTAAATTTAAAATTCAAAGTAGACTTGTGAATATATTTGTCAAAACTATGCGAATGTATTATCATTATTTTTAAAACTACTATTATTTTTTAATTTAAAAACAAATGGCCCTAATGGGCACAAGTTTCTACCCGTTGTATTGTATTACATAGATCTTAACAATGGTCATTCTAAATTTAAAATTAAACTTACATGTATATTTTGTTGAAAGCATGTGAAGATATAAGCTTTGTAATGAGGACTTCCATCTTTCATTCGACAAAAGGATGGCCCGGGTGCTTGTTGAGTTGGACATCTCGCTTGGGTTACCTGCTGAGGTTGAGATTTTTTGTAAAGAGCGTCTTCTGGTTCAAAAGCTTGATTACCTCCATGTCTCGTTCCGCTGCAGTAGTTGCCACGAAACTGGACATCTTCAAAGAACCTGCCCCTTTTTTTGAAACGAGAGATCTTGCTCGAGCACGGATGGCTCTCCTGCTGCTATTGGACTGATTGTCCCCATTGCTCTGGAACATCTTAAACTTGGTATTTACTCTCAATCACTCTCTCTATTTGAAGATGTTTCAGATTCTCTTCTTGATGCATTAGATGATTTGGATAATGCTCCGGCCTCGGCTTACCCCACTGAACCTACTTTGGTTCCTTCTCCTCCCTTGGTCTCACCTGTTGATCCTTCTTCACCCCCTTTTGTTTGTGCATAGGCTCCTTTACTTGGTTCGCCTCCTCCACCCATCCCGAACCCTATCCCTTCCCCGTCTGTGCCTTCTTTATCTTCCCTTGTGGATTTTCCACCTCTCCCTACCTCTACCACCCCACCTGCTCTTCCATCCTCTCCTCGCAGTCCCACCTCCTCTCCCTCCTTCTCTAACCCCACTCTCCAAAAATACCTGTCAATTTTCTCGGCCTCTACCCCTTCTTCCCCCTCTACCCTTCACCTGAACTCTGTTCGCTTTGAGAATGTGACTGTAAGAAAATTAAACAAACAAAAAAAAAAAGGAAAGGATGGCGGGGGACCTTTCCTCAGCCTCACCTCCCTATATCCCTCTCTCTGTTCACATAAAAGATGCTGCAAGAGGGTTCTCTTCTCGAGGACTTAGAACCAAGGATAATTCTAGGGGCGAATTTTAGCCCAGTGGGCTATTTTTCCATGTTTTTCTCCCAAAAATGATTCGCCATTTTTCATTTTTTGAAGCCCTGTTTCGCCCAATTTTGATGGGGTAAAATTTTTTCACCCTAAAAATCGCCAAATTATTATATAAACGATATAAAATCCTTGGAAATTAAAATATTTTTTGCAAAATATCACCAATCATTTTATAGTTGGCGTTTTAAGAATTGGTAATATTCGCCAACATTTATACACTTTTAAATAAGTATGGTTCCTTAAAATCATCCCTACTTAGAGCGTCGCCTCCCCTCCTGCCTGTTCCTTAATGAAGATCATTTCTCTTAATGTTAGGGGTCTAGGAGGCAAGACCAAACAAATTATCCTTCGCACTCTCTTCCATTCGCTGTGTCCGGATATGATTCTTCTTTAGGAGACCATGTGCAGTACTTATCTCGCTCTCCTTGCTTTCTCAAAACTCTTACCCAACTGGGAATTCTGTGCCATTAGTGCATCTGGCCTCTTGGGAGGGTTACTTATGGTCTGGAACCCTCTTAGGGTCAGATGTCATGCATTTGAGACTTGTGCTGACATCTTGGTTAAGGCATTCTTTCATGGTTTGACTACTCCCTTAGCCATCCTCAACTGTTATGGCCCCTATCGGAATAGGGATCTTTTCGGGGAAAAGGTCCACAGAGGGGATCTTCTTAGCATTCCTAACCTGGTTCTGGGAGGATACCTTAACTTGACCATGAAAGCTTCTGAGACTTGGGGGCAAAAAGCTACTCTAGATCCCCTCTCCTCCCACTTCAAACTTCTTTTTGATTCTGTTGGACTTGTTGATATAGCTCCTCCCAATGTTGGGCCTACCTGAAGAAATAGTCGGGCTGGAGCTAATGGCATCAGTAAAATATTTGACCGCTTCTTAATCTCCTCCTCCTTGGTCCCCTCCCTCAAGGTTCACCGCGTGTGGACGCACCATGCTGATATCTCAGACCACTTTTCGATTTGCTTCGAGTAGGACAAAACGATGGGGTCCTGTAACTGCCCCTTCAAATTTAATCGATCATGGCTCAATGATCCGGATTTTACCCTTTGGGTCTCCAAGAGATGGTATGAACTAAACCCAAGGGCCTCTGAAAACGATTTAGAACTTTTGTCTCACAAACTCCGTTCACTCAAGCAAGAGGTTAAAGGCTGGATCAAGGAAAAGAGTTCTATTATGGAGTTTGACTCGATCTGATTGGATAGGGAAATTGGCTCCCTTCTCTCAGGTTCCTCCTCTGGTATCCTATCCTTAGAGGATCAGATGTCTTTGACTCTTCTTAGGTCCAAAAAGAAGAAGATATTGGAGCACCATCTTCTGACTTGGCAACTTAAAAGTAGAGCAAAATGGGCTCTGTATGGTGACGCAAACACCAAGTTTTTCCATACTCTGGCATCGGGAAGAAGGAATCAAAATATGATTTGATCACTAAATGATGATGAAGGTAACTGCATTGAGGACGAGTCTGCCCTTAAGGAGCTGGGTCAGAGACATTTTGCCCACATTTTCCAGGATGATAAGGAAACCTGCTTGCCGAAACAACTCAAGGTTGTCATGCTTTACCCTGCTATGATCTCCAATGAGGATTTCCCTAGCCTCATTCACCATGTTTCTCTGATGGAGATTGAGTTTACCTTGAAATATTTCAAAAAAGATAGGATTCCCAGCCCTGATGGATGGCATGTAGAGTTCTACTTACACTTCTTTGATTTACTAGGGAATGATTTATTGTCTGCTGTCGAATCTGCTAGGGTTTCGGGCTATATCCCTCCCTCACTGAACTCTACCTTCCTAGCCTTGATTCCTAAAAAAGATAAGCCCTCTACCTTCGCTGATTTCAGGCCTATCTCATTGTGTAACCTGCTGTACAAACTGATCTCTAAGGTCATTGCTGTTAGGCTTAAGCCTTTCTTGGACTCCCACATTTCCATGGAACAGTATGGTTTTCTCAAAAACCGCTAGATTGCTGAACCTATTGGCATTGTCCAGGAGACTCTCCATACTGTGAAATCCAAGAATACTAGTGCACTTATCCTCAAATTGGATTTAATAAAGGCTTTCAATCAAGTGAACCGGTCCTACATCCGACTCATCCTTATTCAGATTGGGGTACCTCTCCTAGGTGTAAACTGAAAAATGGGATGCCTCACCTTAGCAAATTTTGTTGTCCTCATCAATGGTACTCCCTCGAAGTTCTTTACTGCTTCCCGTCGCATTAGACAAGGCTGCCCCTTATCCCCCTTGCTCTTCATCCTTGTCATTGAAGGGCTCAGCTTCTTAATCTCATATGCTAGGGATCATGGTCTCATTAGAGGTATCAAGGTCTCTTCCACGCTTGCTCTTACACATCTCCTTTTTGTGGATAATGTGATCCTACTAGGTACTGGCACCTTACCTGAGTGGATTGCTTTTGATGTTATTCTGAGCACCTTCTGCAAGGCTTCCGAAATGTGCATCAGTCTGGACAAATCGTGCTTTCTTCACAGTAATATGGATGTTGATATCCTCACTGACATTGCTCGGGTCTTGCCCTATAAAATGGAGCCTATTGTCTCTAGTTTTAAGTATCTTGGCTATTTTATCAAACCTTTGGGATATAGGGTCAGTGACTGGAACTGGCTGATTCAGAAATTTGAAAATAGAATTTGTCACTAGGCACATAAGTTTTTCTCACTTGGTGGCCATCTAATACTTGTACAAGCTGTGTTGACTAGCATCCCGGTTTATTGGTTGGGCCTTGCCCCTATTCCAGTTTCTGTTTTGCACAAGCTCAGAAGTATAACTTTTGCCTTTTTATGGGGCTCTTCTGTCAACAAACATAGGTATCATCTGGCCAATTGGAAGCTCCTCTCCTGGCCGAAAGAGAATGGGGGATGGGGCATAAAGAATCTGCACTGGTTCAGCATTGCTTTGAGACTAAAGAATCTTTGGATGGTCCTTCAGAACAATGGATTATGGAATCAGGTTCTCATTAGCAAATATATGAAGCATCTCTCGGTGGTGGCTTGGCTTAGAGGTAAAAAATTCAGCACTCGTGGGGTTTCTGTTATCTGGAAGGGGTTCTTACAACCTCTTCCTTGGCTTGGTAGAAGTCTTTCCTGGTAGGTGGGCAATGGACATGATGTTCTTATTGGCATCGATCTGATCATTGGGGCTCCCAGCCCGCTCTCACTACCTACAGGGTTACAAGAATTCTTAGAGGATCTGGATATCACTACTCTCTCACATGCACGTAATTCCTTACCTGGTTCACACCATTATTGGTATTCGGCTGAGGATCTGTGTGTTGCTGGAGATTGGAAATTAGCCTAGGATTCCTTTATGAGGGGTCTGGAACTAAGTGGAATCTGACTTAATACACAGTCTAATGTTATGATTTGGGCATACAATAAGCGTGATGGTTCCATCTCTACAAACTTGGTTTATGATAGCATTGTCAAATCATTATCTCCCCCGTCTGGTAGCAGGTTACTTGCTCTCATTTGGTCTAGCTCACTACCCACGAAAATAAGTTGTTTTGTTTGGCTGGCGTTGAGGAATAAAATTCTTACAAGAGATAACCTCCAGAAACAAGGTTGGACTGGTTCGGGTATTTGCGCACTCTGCAATGCTGATGAGGAGACTGTACATCATATTTTTTCTCATTGCATTGTTTGGAAGAACGTCCTTTCTCACCTTAGTGATCAACACCATATTCCACCTTCCTACCAGTTTGATAATCTTGGCACGTTTCTAGAAAACTGGACTGTTAGCTTCTCCAAACACTCAGCATGCTGCTATATTCATTTTCACACTATGTGGGCTATTTGGAAAGATAGGAACATCTTTATTTTCAAGGGGAAAAATTTGTCTGTCTTGGGCTTAATCCAACATATCACATACTCCATGCAGATGTATTGTCCTCCGGCATATAAGGTAAAAAAAAAAGAGCTTTAGGCCCTGGTCCTATACTGGTTTATCCCTGTGGATATTTTGATGGGGCATTTGCAAACTATGTGGGTGGAGTAGGTTACTACTTGCTCTTGAACGAGTCACATTCCTTCGAGTTCGCTCTGGGGGTGGGAAACAACACCAATACAAAATCAGAATTGGTAGGCCTCTGGGCTCTTCTGCTTACATCCCAAATAATGGGAATTCCCACACTCAATGTTTTTGGTGACTCATCAATCATCATAAATTGGGCAAAGGGTTCTGCTGCCCTTTCCCCCCCTGAACTCTTCCACTGGTGTTGGGAATCTAGAAAGCTCTGCTCTTGCTTTCTAGAATTGTATTTCAGCCATATCTACCGTGAACACAATCAGCTTGCAGACCGCCTCTCTAAACTGCTCTTTCTTTGGCTCCTGGGTTTGGCTGTTACTCTGAATTTTTTTATGGCATTTTGGTCTCTCATGACACTTTCCAGCGCTTTTGAGCCAGCTGTGGGAGCTTTTCTCCCTATTTTACTTGCACCTTTTTTACTGTTTTGGAGGGGGCTCCTTTAGATTGCTGCTCTACACTCTTTGGTCCATGGTAGATATGTTTCAGTGAGACAATTTTTTACTGATGGGAACTTTATTACTGATGGATTAGCGATTGGATCTCCCCCACCGTAACTTGTTGAGTTGTGACTTGTTCATGGAATGAGCAATATGTAATATTGGATGTAACCCATGTTTTGGGATGGCACATTAGATGCCCTTTGATTCTTAATAGAATATCAAGGACGGGATTTTTTCTTCCTGAAAAAAAAAAAGCTTTGTAGTGAGATTTACGCATTTTATATTGATTATATCATTTGGTTTTTCAAATATTTTTACGTCGAAGGCGTTTTTCTCCAAGGTCGGGTTTGAGAAACTTGTTCCTCTTCGTCGTCCATTGGTCAAATGTTTGGTCGTCCATTGATCAAATTAAAGCTTGACATGTTTATTTTTATTGTTGTCATTTACCTCCGACGAACTTACGGCGAACTTTGAAGTTTTTGTGCCTTAATGCGATAATTGGATTTAAGGAATATTTTTGGTCACAGAAGCAAGAAGCAAGCTACAATTGTGGAAGGGATTCGGTAAAAATGGCGAATGATTTGGAGGAAGGGGCCGGTCCTTATGTTGGGATGTTGGGATCCCTGATGACATTGCCTGACGCCCTTGCAAATATTTGATTTATGTGTTAATATTTAATATTTAATTAACTATTAAATATTTAAGAAAATTACGCTGAGCGTCATTTGACATTAATCAAACTTAATGAAATATAGCAATGGGATATAAAGAAGTCATAATACCTCTATCAAATTCCAAACGAACTTCTGCATCGTCTTAGCACCACTGTCCAAATTTAGACAACCACGATGGCTAATGGGGTTGTACGTATATTTTTAGCCCATAAGCTAAAACTGCAATACTATGTGCAAGGGAGAGAAATCTTCATATAGTAAAAAGCAATTAAGCATTGATTAATATATTGTATGCTTACCAAAACAGAGGATTATCACAATCACGGAGCAAAGAAACTGAGGATTATCACAATCACGGAGCAAAGAAACTTGAACAACAAAAATTCAATGGTTGAAATTCCAGAAAGAAACTTTGGAGTTTGCGCGAAAATTGAGATTTGATATTTTTACATTTTAAATGATATAAGAAGATTTTATCAATGATCCTATAAGATTACAAATAAAATAAATAAATTTTAATAAATATTTATTAATTTGAAAAATTAAAATCTATAACTTTTATATATAAAGTAATCACTTATTATTATTATTATAATTTTATAACTTTTATATACCAAATCATCACCTATTACTATTATAAATATATAACTTTTATATACATAATAATCACCTATTACTATTATATTATGATGTGATGGTATTTAATATCCATTAAGATTAAGTTGGGTTGTCAAGAAGAGATTGTTTGATTTGTTTTATAATATTATTCATATGCTCAAAAAAACTTAAAAAAGAGCCCTTAACTCATGATAGTTTGAGGAGTTAAAAGCCTAGAAAAATCACTCTAAGATTTTGGAACTCATAGCTAATGTGAGTATAAAAATAACATTATATACATGATAATTTTATAAAATAATTACCTATTACTATTATAAATATATAACTTTTATATACAAAATAATCACTTATTACTATTATAGTGATGGTCTTTAATGTCCAATAACACTAAATTGAGTTGTCTGAAGACAAAAAGACTATAAAAACAGACAAAATAGATTGATTTGTTTTAAAATATTATTCATATGCTCAAAAAGCTTAAAAAGAGCGCTTAACTCATTATAGCTTAAGGAGTTACAAAATTAGAAAAATCACTTTAAGATTTTGGAACTCATAGCTAATGTAGGTATAAAAATAACATTATATACATTATAATTTGATATTAAATACAAATAATAATGTATACATTATCACCACCATCATATTATTATAATCTCTATATGTTTAGATATGATATTTGATTTGATATATAGTATAATTAATACATTAATACATCAATAGTTATTTCTATAGGTTATGGTAAATTATTTTAAATTTTTAATATAGATTTATTGTGCATTATTTTAATTATTATTAAATCTTTTTGGTTCAAATGTTTTGGATTTTTTTATCCATTAAAATTATTAAAATAAATAAAAATCTAAAATGTATAGAGTGTATAAAATGAATATACATATTGGATACATTGACCAACAACCTTATGCATAGGAGTTTAGTTTGGACTTTCCATTTAATTTAATTTCAACTCTTTGAAACATTTTTATTCCAAATAAGGTAATATCATAATGGTTGGTAATAGGGTCATGCATGTTAGAAGTCTATTAGGTTCATTGCTCCTAATTTATATAGACGTGTTTAATTCTTATTGTTGTTACAATTTCCTTGATTTATCCCTTATCTTTCCATTTAATTTATTAAATTTGCTTGATATAGAGAGAAATAGTTGTTTACTTCCATCTTTTCTCCTTGCTTTGGCATTGCGTAGGTTGATACTATTTTTCATTTCATATGGGCATGTGTTTTTCTTCAAGTACAACACCGGTTTGACACATTGCAAAAAAGGAAGATTGTTAGTATCTTTACTGGACAAGGTGACTTTTATGCCAATTGTGAACCCATATGACCTTTTAAACTTATGCATTTAGTATTCTAGATGTATGTTCATATGTTACATTCTTTTTATTCAAAATCTATTTAAAATACTTATGTTTTGATTTAAGCTTGCAAGGAATTGTAAATTCAGTTAAGATAGAAGTAAAAGGCTACTACACAAGACACATTTTGACGGCTAAGTTATGCACAACGAAATAGGTTCATCCAAATTTTATGAAGTCCAAATGTTAAGAATGCTCAAACAACCAAATTAATAGAAATATTAAGAATGGAAATATCATTAAAACAAAATAACAACACTTCAACACTTCTTATAGACTGTTAGGATGTTTCTATGAGCCTTTTTTTCATTATCCTTTCTTAAAACTTTTTCAACATCATTTATATAATCTATATGTGATTTCAATACATTTATTCCTTCATGTAGGGATTGTTTATGCTTTCTATATGTAAATATGTCTCAGTTATAA
The DNA here is from genome assembly GCA_001517045.1 of Pseudotsuga menziesii. Taxonomy (NCBI): domain Eukaryota; kingdom Viridiplantae; phylum Streptophyta; class Pinopsida; order Pinales; family Pinaceae; genus Pseudotsuga; species Pseudotsuga menziesii. The sequence goes on along the minus strand of LPNX010665457.1, from coordinate 703,217 downwards.
AGAGTGGTCGGTTGGTTATTTTCTTTCAATTACCTTTACCATGTTGAATTGTTTTAAAAAAAAAATTGCTACACTTGGATAATAGCAGATTGTAACAACAAAATTAGAATGTAATAAAATGACAATGTAGGGAGAAGAAAACAAAGTTGAACTAGACTATGCTTACATATCTTTTATTGTGTAAATACATTGATGTCTTGCATTTGTAATCATGTTTTGCCACAAAAAGAAAAGGTCTTTGGAGAAATATCTCAAGGATTGGGATAAGGAGGTAGCTGCTATGATGGATTTTGTTGCATTTGGCTTTACAAAAGAGTATACCATAGTTTTTCAATGGCAGCACCTCTTCAACATGCCTTCTTTCTGCTGTTGAAATAAATTGTATATCCAATTTACTGTTATGTATAGTTCACATTCTTGTGAAAAAAAACTCCATTCCGGATTCCTATACATCAATACAAATTTTTACATGTCTTGATTACATTTCATAAAATTGCACAATGAAGAAGAAATAAAATTGGCGATATTGGTAAAAGTTAATTTCAAAATATGTATGGTATCATTCTTAGGATTTTAATTATAGAAATTTGGAATCATCATTATATAGTCTATGGTTGGGAAAATTTTCATGCCTTTAGTGTCATGCTTCGTGACCGACAAGCTTTATGGTTTTAACTAGATTTTAGGTCTCACAAGCATTTTCTTTGTAGTTAGTCATTTCCCTCGTGAAATGATGCATCAAGAGAGTCTCTCATTAGCAACTAAATTAACCATTGCATCTTGTAAATAGTTCAATTAAAATAAACAAAATTTCTCATGTGCATTATCTTCTCTTCTAGCATCTTCTCTTTGGTCCAAACCAATGTCGCACGTGAACCCATCCCACTCCTTCGAACATATCCTTAATTTTTCTTGTCCAATAAAAGAGAATGTGGCAAACTACTCTCATGTTACCTGCACGTTTCCCATAAAAAATGACGATCTGTAGGAAACTTCCTTTATTGGTTTTCATGACATCTAGATGACTCTTATCTAAATAAGAGCTCATGTGGTATCAATTCTACAAGAAAAAAAATTGTTACTCTTCTCAATGTTGGTAAAATAGAGCTCTGCAAAGTTTACTACCTCTAACTGTGCCCATATTTTGCATTTGCATTTACCATTGATGCAACTATGTCATTGTAACATATCGATGTGCCATCTAAAATCCAAGTTATATAGTTGTTCAAATCGGGTGGGTCTTTGTAGTATGTAATCTCATCCCTTGGGAGTTGCTTATATAGTTTCTCGATAGATATTTTATGTTTAATATGTATTTATTGCAATTTGACTATGAGAGAAAGCAGATTTTGCAATATTACAGAGTTGTGTGGCATGTTGATTCATTTACTTATCAAAATACATTGCATTGCATCTTCCCCTTCTTATGTACCTTCACAACAATACTCACTAGAGAAAATATCAATGCCTAAAAGACATAATCTGTCAATATAAGTTATCAATCAAAATATGAATTATCCTCATCTTTCATTGTCTTCAATATTGCTTTCTTGAGAAACTAAGCATTGTATTCTACATTTTTTATTGGATGAATCCTTGCTTGGAACTTTACCA
>LPNX010665457.1:687398-701395 GCA_001517045.1 Pseudotsuga menziesii | reverse complement strand
ATTATGAAGGGGGTCCTTTCTTACATTGCAAGAAATGAGAAGTTGAAAATGTTGTACATATAATGTTGTGATATCCTGAATAATTTACATTGTTGTTTAAGGTAAATGTCCCAGCTGAGCTACCATTCTTATACACTTTGTCGAGAAGTTGTTGTAGCTTTTATACATTTTGTTGCAAATTTTACTTTGGCCCATAAATTTTCCATTATATTTCTAAATGATGTTCCCTTTTTTCTCATGATTAATGAAGTAAATTTAAGATCAATAATAACAGATAATCCCTCATTTGTAAAGTGTGCAATGTCCAATCTTTGCAAAAAAAAGTAATAAATATATCACATATTTATTTTCTTTTCAAGATTTAGGGTTGAAGAAAAAATTAATTGGATTGCATTCTGAATAAAGAAGATAGATGGAAGCATAGGTGCAATCGTTGTTTTTTCCTTTTAAAAATTGTCAAAATAAAAATAAAAAGAACAAGCAAATGTGTGTTCCCAGTATTGATTTTGACCTCTTATAAATATATAATTTGCATTCACCTAATTTAGCATTGCAATTTCTTTGGAAATTGTAGAACATTTCATTGTCTTCCTTAATTTGTATCATGGCCTACATTGTTTTATAACTTTTAGGTTGTTTGCTTAATTCCATTTTCTGTCTATATCTTTTAGACATGTAGTCAATAATGGTTATAAAGGATCACTTGCTTGTTAGTCAATAATTGTCGTAAAGGATCACAAGCATTCAGAATGAATTTTAAAATTCAATAAAAGAAAAATTTGTAGCTATGTAACAAGAAAATATACACATCGCTACAAATATTGATATGTTTTAACTTTAATCTTTAAATTATAAAATACTTGCATTTTGATATCTTTTATCTAAATACTTAAAAAATATTGCTTTAGCCATATCCATTATATTTTCAAGTGTGAAAACCTATTTTGTTTCACCTATTTGAGGTATTATTGCACCCTCTTGAGGCAATTGCTAGTAATAATATTCTACAAAAATACGTAGATTAATCAAGTCTAATTTCTTTTCGTTTATAATATTAGTTTAACAATGTTATTTTGGAATTTAAAAGACAACCAATAACAATAACCTTAGAGACGACAAGCTATGGGTTATTAGTGTTAAGAGTTGTGTTTTTTTGGGGTTGTGTTTGTGATTTTCGTGTATCTTCTTTAGTGGTAATGGGATTAAAAATGAAGGGTGATTGACTTGTTTGGGTTATTAAATAAAAGTGTATTTTAAACTTACGGATTGATAATTTAATATGTTTTTTTTTTTATTAAAAAATGAATTATTGTAAATTTAAATATAAATTATTATTATTAAGTATTATAATTTGTGATTATGTAGTTTTACTATGTATCAATTGTATATTTGTATATAATTTTGGGGAACACCATAATGCAATAAAAATGTTGGTGGATGTTGTAATGTGACACAACTTTTGATAAGCATTGAAATGCGACATAATATTGTAGAATGTAACAATTTAACGTAAATCATGTAAGATGAACATCATAATGAAACATAACCATTGATCGGTGTTGCAATCCAAACTATAATTAACCATCACGAATCATGTTCAATGGTATTGATAACTAACACACATTGTCAAACAATAACAAACAAAGTCAACCATTGTTAAACATAGTCAACCGTGGTCATCCAAAGTCTCACATAGTAAACCATATTCAACCATGATCAACCATAATCAAGATCAATAAAACATAATCAATTATTATAAATATTTTAAGAACCATAGTCATCCAAATTCTCATATACCAAACCATATTAAAAATAAACCCACATTAAAAACATAATATATTATAATCAAATATGTTATATGTTATGATAAACATATACATAAATCACCAATGAAAAAAATGTTAAGCATATTCATAATCAATCTTAATAAACTATAATACATTATATAATCAATATCATAATTATTTTAATATTGATATTTCAAATTTAGTAATCCTCCCCTTATCGACTAATAAAACTAATATGAAGTTTAAGAACATGACATGCTTCAATCAAGACCATTAATTTGAAAAATGAAAATAGAAACAATTTGTGTACATCAACCACCTTTTCATATTCATAGAAAAATAGACTCAGTTGTATGATATCATAAAGTCCCTATTTCAAAAAATTGTCTTTCAAGTCATATAAATTTACAAAAGATTTGTCGAACAAAAACATCAAATAGCATCGTAAATCATATAAATCTATGAAACCAGACATGTCCAAAAGGGCCTGCGTGTCTCGTGTTCGCGTGTCGAACACGGACACTGACAAAGTGTAATTGACACGTTTCTACAGTGTGTTATGTGTTCGGACAGGACACGTTTTCCACTAAAAAAAGTCCATAATTGCTTTAAATCAAAATTTTCACTTTCTTTTTATCATTTGCAAGCGTGGAGAGGGTTCTAAAATGTGTTTGGCATGCAGGTGAAGAAGATTTGAAGGATTTAAATGTGTAGTTAATAATGTTAAATGTGCATTGATTTTGATTCCTATTGAATATTTGTAAAAATGTGGATCTATATGTCTATATATATATATATAAGGTCTCTGTGTCGGACACTTGAATCTCGTCGTGTCCCATGTCAGCTGAATTAAATAAATTTACAGAAGATTTGTCCAACAAAAACATCAAATAGCATGGCAATAATTAAAATGGTATGACAATGTTTTGAACTTTTCAAACATAGAGATGTTGGGTCTACCTACGGAGACGCCATTGTAGCTCTGCAACAACCACTTATCAAAATGCCAGTTCCGTTATGCTATTTAGTGCTGTTGAATAATCCTTCAGGATTACATTGTAAATACTATTTCAGTTATTAGTTAGTAAAATCTAGTTAATAATCTCGTTATCTAACTGTAGATAACGGTTTTGATCTCCTTTATATGTAACACTCATTCACGTAATAAGATATTGATTTGCTGAGGTTCTTCACGGCCCGTGTCAGTGGTATCAGAGCAAAGCCAGCGAAGCATTGGTGAGAAAGAAGGAGCCCGTGAAGGAGGAGCCAGCAAAGGAGCTGTCAATAAGAAAGGAAGAAAGGAGAGTTGCTTAGTAAAGATTGTGGAAGAAAGACAAAGACTGCACATTAAGAGGAGACTGCACGTAAATTGTTTTGGTAATTGTTTTGAAGAATTATTTTTCTTTTTAAAATGAAAAAAAAAAAGAAAAAAGAAGAGAGCCTCCATTTATATTTTTGTGCAATGGTTTCTTTAAATTAATTATCAAATCTTTGGGGAGTTCTTTTCAGAAAATAAAAGTTTTTAAACAGTCATTTATATTTGAGTGCAAGGTTTTTTAAATTGAAATATTAAACCTTTTGGGAAATCTTTTTAAAAGATAAAAAGATTTTAAAGAACATTGGCTAAGAGGAAAAGAATATTTCAGACTGTATTTTGTAGAGAAAAATTTACTACACAGTAAATTTCAATGAATTCTTTAATTTCAATTGTAGGAGTTATTTTGTCTAGAAAAGAAAATTATCAAGAATGGTTTTGTAAAGTTAAAAATACCCTTATTTTTAATGATATGTGGGATGGAATTTGTGAAAATGAGAATTTAGAAGATAAGAAAGATGGAGAAGCAATAGTTGAAGTGGATAAAAGTGCACCAGTACCACCTACTAATGCCAAAGATTTAGCATTACGAAAAATCAAGGACAAGAAAGCTTATGCCTTAATTATTGCCTCTGTAACTGAAGAAGTAAGTAGACATTTAGTTTCTAGCAAAAGTGCTTGAGAAGCATTAAAGAAACTAAAAAATTTGTATGATTCACATTCTAAGCTTGAAATCATACAACTCTTGATGAAATTATTTAACTTAGAATTAAAAGATAATGATCGAATGAAACTTGCTTCTGAAATTAGAACCATTTTCCATGATATTGATGCAACTGATGTAAAAGTTGGCATTCAACTTACTGCATTTATTAAAGCTCTATATCCTACCTATACTTATTATTTAGAATCACTTCAAGCTAGTGGCCAAATGAAAGCTATGACCTTTGAAACACTTGTTGAGAAAATTGCAGAAAGAGAGAAAGCATTTGGGAAGGAGTCTAAACCCAATGAAGAAACTTTGTGTCTTGCACAGAAAGGACACAAATCAAAAGAAGAATTTGCAAAGGATGAAAATAGAAGCAGAAGTCGAGGTAGAGGACAAAGAAGACAGTATAGAGGAAGAGGGGGAAGATTTAATCAAGGATAGAAACAATGTTATAGATGTGGAAAAACTGGTCATACGGCCAGTTATTGTAGAACTTCTTGGGATAAAATTGTTAACAAGAAAGAGCAAGTACAAGATAAAGGAAATGATAAAGGTAACCCTCCTGAATCTGCACATTGTAATCTAGGAATTGAAGAAGATTCCAGTACTTCGTTTTCATGGAATGATACTTGGTTATTGGATACTGGAGCCACATGTCATATGACATTTAGAAAAGACTTCTTTGAAACTTTTAGTGATCAAATTGATGGGGTAGTACATTTGGCAGGTAAGTCTCAGTTAAAACCTTCAGGAATTGGTTCTGTTAGATTGAAATTATCAGGACTTGCTGATTATATACTTTTTGGTGTGCTTTATGTTCCACAATTGAAGAGAAATCTAATGTCTCTTGTGCAAATTAGACAACAAAATCACTCGATACGTATGTTTGATGGTATCATTAAAATTAGAAGAGCTTATGATAATGTGGTTGTAATTAATGGAGTGGAAGATAACAATGACTTTTAAATTTGAATGGTACATCATCCAATTCACAAAATTCTGCAAATTCGGTTCAGCATAATAGTAATGTATCTTCCAGCTTATTGTGACGTGCTAGATTTGGTCATATTAGTTATGACAGTCTCATGATTATGAAACAGAAAGGATTTCAAGGGCTTCCTACTATTCCAAGACAACTTTCTCCATGTGATGCTTGTATCTTAGGAAAGCACAATAAACAACCTATTAATGATTCTATGTTTCGAGCTTCGAGAAAGCTTGGTCTTGTTCACTCAGATTTGTGTGGTCCCATGCTCGTTCCATCAGCAAATGGTAACAAATATATCATGATTTTCATTGATGATTTTACGAAGATGTGTTGGGCTTATTTATTAAAATCAAAATCTCAAGCTTTTGATACATTGAGAAATTTTCACTAATGGATTAAAAATGAATCTCAACTCAATATTGGAACTCTTCGAACTGATAATAGTGGTGAATATACATCTCAAGAGTTTAAAAAATATTTGCAGGAGAATGGTATTAAACATCAAACCACTGCTCCTTATAATCCACAACAAAATGGTGTGGCAGAACATATGAATAGGACACTCTTGAATATGGTAAGATCAATGATGTTTTTTAAAAATGTCAAGTTAATGCTTTGGGGAGAAGCAGTTCTTTGTGTTGTCTTCATTAAGAATAAATTCCCTTCTGTTGCAATACAAAACAAAACACCTTGTGAAATGTGGCATGATCATCTTCTAGCTGTCAAGAATTTTAGAATTTTCGGTTCCACATGTTATGCTTTGATTCCTAAGTTACAAAGACATAAATTGGGAGCAAAAAGTCGAAGTGTATTTTTGGGATATTCTAATACTTCTAAAGCTTATAGGTTGTATGATGAATATAACAAGAAGTTTATTGTTTCTAGAGATGTTATATTTCTAGAATTTGAGAAAGATGCACTCACTATTGATAAACAACTTGCTCAGCTTGATAGATTTCATTCTAAAAAAATCTATCATGAAATGGATAATGAACTTCCAAATCTTGAAGGAGGGATTCTTGTTCTAAGTCAAGGTCAAGTTTTGGAATTTCCTTCTAATACACAAGTTGATGATTCTAATGCACAAGTTGATGAAATAGAAGATGAGACAGTTGATGATATTGTTAATGGAATGGATAAACTAAGTATCATGGATAATGCAAAACCTTCTCTTCAACAAGAAACAGAGCAAACACCACAACAACAAGAAGTTCGCAGATCAATACGGACTAAGACATTTCCTAAAAGGTATGATGATTTTGTAACATTAGATTGTGAATTAAACTTTCATGCGTTTGATGAACCTACATCTTTTCAAGAAGCAATAAATAGTGATGTATGGAAAAGTGCAATGCAAAGAGAGTATGATGCTCTCATAAAAAATGGAACTTGGAGGTTGGTGAACCCTCCAATTGGAACCAAATTGATTGGATGCAAGTGGATATATAAAAATAAGTATAAAGCAGATGGTTCACTTGACAAACACAAAGCAAGACTTGTAGCAAAAGGGTATGCACAGAAAGAAGGTGTTGATTACACAGAAACATTTTCTCCTACAGCTAAATGGGGCACCATTTGAACTTTGTTTTCATTAGTAGCACAAAAAGGATGGAAGATACATCACATGGATTTTAAAACCATATTTTTGAATGGAGACTTAAAAGAAGATGTGCATATGGATCAACCTGAAGGCTTTGCTATCAAAGGTCAAGAACAGAAGGTATGCAAATTAGTCAAATATTTATATGGTTTAAAGCAAGCACCTCGAGCTTGGTATGAAAAGTTAATTGAGCATCTTCTCAAATTGAATTATGAGCACTTCAATCTAGATGATGCAACTTTATTTGTCAAGAAAGTTGGAAGATCGGTTGTATATCTAGTTGTCTATGTGGATGATTTGCTTATCACAAGAAATAATGACGATTATATAGTATCTATCAAAAGAGAGTTGAAAAAAGTTTTTGATATGACAGATTTGGGATTATTACATTATTATTTAGGAATTGAAGTAGATCAAAAACCAAAGCAAATTTTCATTTCTCAGAAAAAATATATTGGAGAGTTATTAAACAAATTTGGTATGCAGGATTGTAATCCTGTTTCAACATCAATGGAGCAGAATCTAAAGCTTACTTCAAATGAAGGTAGCACATTTGAAGATCCAACAAAGTACAGGAAGCTTGTTAAAAGTTTAATTTATCTTACTACTACTCGTCCTGACATAACTTTTGTTGTAGGAATACTTTCCATATTTATGCATCATCCCTGTGAAGGTCATTGGAATGCAGCAAAGTGAGTGCTCAAATATTTAAAAGGCACGCAATGTTATGGCGTCAAATATTCTAAAGTTTCGTATTTTCATCTCATTGGTTATTCCAATTCAGATTTTGATGGAGATAAAGAGCATGGGGTCTCTACTTAAGGTTATTTGATGAACCTTGGATGAACAACTATCACATGGAGATCACGAAAACAATTTGTTCCTGCTGATTCTACAACTGAAGCCGAATATGTTGCAGCAGCTCAAGCCACAAAATAAATCATTTGGATTCGTAAAATACTTGAAGACTTGCAAGAGAAACAAATGACTTCAACGCCTCTCTTTGTTGACAACACTTCTGCAATTCAATTGGCCAAGAATACAAAATTCCATGATCGAACCAAACATATCAACACCAAATATCACTTGATTCGACATCATGTTGAGGCCAAAACCATTCATCTGACACATTGTCCAACTTTAGAGCAAATTGCAGATATCTTTACTAAAGCATTAGGCCGTGAAAAGTTTGAAAAATTTAGAATGCAGCTTGGCATGTCAGATATCCCTTGGGATTAAGGGGGGAATGTTGAATAATCCTTCAGGATTACATTGTAAATACTATTTCAGTTATTAGTTAGTAAAATCTAATTAATAATCTCATTATCTAACTGTAGATAACAGTTTTGATCTCCTTTATATGTAACACTCATTCACGTAATAAGATATTGATTTGTTGAGGTTCTTCAAGCATGTGTCAAGTGCCATCCTGCGCCTTTCAAATTTAGTAAATTCTCTTTTGCCTTATTCCAATGCCCTGCATTTTAATTTCAATGACTGAAGTTTATTTTCAATTGCCTTATTCCAGTGCCATCTTTTACGTTCTTCCCACCATTCCAACCATTTCGCTGTAGTATCCAGCATTTGGTCGATTTCAGCTACCACTTTGACCTTGATCTTTAATTTGCCCTCTTTAAGTCTATTTTTCATATTGAAGATATAATTCTCCAACTTTGCCTTTACCACACTCTTCTTCTTAGCCTCTTCATCATCCCTTCAGAATTTCTCTGCATCACTCAACATTCTCTCTATCTCTTGTCCACGGAGTGAATCACTTTCACGATTAATGGTAATTTCCTTACTTACCCACTTCCCACATCCCTGGCCGACACCTTCAGAATTCCATCCTCGTCCACTTCAAACACCACTTTTATATCTGGCACATGAGCTCGGGCTGCTGATGATTCTTTTTAAAACGAATTTACTCAACAAAATCTTGTGTGAAGTTAGAGCTCTCTCACCTTTATACACTTCAAAGGGCACAGATACCTGATTGTCGTACAGACATCATAACTCCAGTTATTTCGATTCCAAGGCTCAAAGGTGTGACGTCCTCGAGGACTAAGTTTACTTTTTCGTTGTTCAATGCCGCCGCCAGTACCCCAGCACCAGACACGATGGCTTCATCGGGATTTATAGTTTTGCAGAGTTGTTTCCTTAGAGATAATGCTTTAAGTAAATGTCGCACCTTTGGAATCTGGGTGGAACCTTCTGCGAATACAACGTTGTCGATTTGTTCTGCGCTCATCTTGGTGTTTTCTAGGCATCCCTTCACAATTTGCATGGACTTTTCGAACGTTTTTGCATTGAGCTCCTCAAACTTGGCTCTTGTAATCTTCAAGTGAAAATCTTCTGCTTCATAGAGGGAGTCGATATCTATCAAAGTTTCCATTGCTGAAGACAGGTTTCTCTTTGCCCTCTCACATTCTGAACGAAGTCTCTGAAGAGCTTTGGGATTTGTGTTTAACTCCTCCTTATATTTTGTGTTGAAGTGTTGAACACAGTGATTGAGCAATCTGTTGTCGAAATCTTTGCCTCCCAAATGCGTGTCCCCGCTAACTGCCTTCACCTAAAATTGACTTTAAGAATGGAAACATCCAAGGTGCCTCCACCCATGTCAAAAACCAAGATTGTCTTCTTTTTATTGGAGGAATAAATATTCGTGTTAGCCAAAACCAAGCCGACTAAACTTGAGTTTACCGCTCAGTTAATATTAAAAATTTAATTTTCACTTTTCACGCCCACCTATTTTTCTTTTTCACTTGTCAGATGAAACTTGTCTATTTCCCGACTAGACAAATCTATCAACTTTGGTCGGACTTTGTACCTGACTGATTTACTTGAACTTACTTGTCGGTTCACTCTTCGATCACTCAAGTCTGCTGACCTCTTCGACTTCTCAAGTCAGTTGACCTCAGTCCGCTGACCTTGGCTTACTTTAGTCGAAATCTGCAGAGTATTTTTCTTAGTCTAAGAGACTTAAGAAATTATAAATGCTTTTCACCTACTCAGTAAAAATGGACACACTAACAAATCCAAAGAACTTATAAAAACATATGCCCAAATATGTAGGAAGACTTGAGTCGACCAATGTGTCGTAAAACCAGGCGGTGAGAAATTTATGGGTTCTTTGATCTTTCACTTCACAGTAATTTTAAAAGACATTTACCCAAGTAAATCTGGAAATATGTGCGGCCAAATAATCATGCATTCAACCATAAACTATTTCATATATTTAACTATGCTGAAATAACAAAGCATTACAAACTTGTTGGTCCAAACTTGTCCATCTAGACTTGTCCTTTTACAGAGCTTCAGCTCTTCGACTAAATCACATACACGGAAGCTTGAGCTTCGACTTCTCTTTTCTCACCCTGAGTTCCTCTATCTCTCTATTGTGTCTCTTGTGTCTCTGTCTCTCTGTCTCTAACCTAATTTACAATTTGCTTCTTCTATTTATAGGCAACCTGAAGATTGCTTCTACATGGGTCGACTGACTCACCATTAAAGAGTGTAATAACTATCTACCTAACAACTTAACTTCAGAAATAAATTAAGTGGTTTACATTGCCTAATCGTGGACTCTTCCCTCTTGTTAGAGTGACTGACAAGATCTTGACTGTTGGTATAGACTGTGACATAGTCGGCTGAGAGTCAGCTACGGATCTGCGAGTAATTACTTTTTCCAACAATCCCTATGAAATCCATAGGCTATAGCGCGGTGGGTTCGTTAATGATTCTCATTACGCTAAGACCAGCTACGTTAGCGGCATCTTTAGTGGCCCTCTTCTGAGAATTGTCAAAATAGCCAGGCACACTGATCACAGCATTTTTCACTTCACAAGTCAGGAACTCTTCAGCTATCATTTTCATTTTCATTAAAACCATGGAAGATATCTCTTCTGCTGCAAACTTTTTTGTGTCGCCCTTGTAATCCACTTGGATGACGGGCTGACCATTGTTTCCTTCAACAACAGTGAAGGGCCAGTGTAGCATGTCACTCTGTACACAAGGATCGCTGAATCGCCTTCCGATGAGTCTCTTGGCATCGAAGACTGTGTTTTGGATATTAGTGGAAGCCTGGTTTCTGGCAGCATCTCCAAGGAGTCTTTCTAATGGGGTGAAAGCAACCATTGAAGGAGTGGTTCTGTTTCCTTGATCATTCACGATAATTTCAACTCTGTCATTCTGCCACACTGCCGCGCAAGAGTAAGTTGTTCCCAGATCAATGCCAATGGCTTTCTGTGTGTCCATCACCTTTGTGACTTTCTGTTTGTCCATCGCCTTTAATCACAAAGCAAACCAAGAAATTAAACTTCACATTCAAAGCAAAGCAAGAAATTAAACTTCACATTTTAATTTATAATTTGTTTTATTGACTTGAATTTCACGTTCTAATTTAGAGCTTCTTTTATTGACTTGAATAGCACTCCCCAAATAAAGCAACCTTCGTTTCTTTTTTCATAGAAAAAGCCTCATATCTTTCTTAATAAGAAATTTCATAAAAAAAAATGCCTCATATCTTTCTTTATAAGAAAATATGTTCTAGAGTCTCCAATATGCCCAGGTATGTTCTCTTATAAACAACATAACAAAGAGCAAGTATCATTCAAAAATATTCATACAAAACATAAAACATTTCCTCAACTTAAAACTCAAGTAAACGCACAAGATCGAGTCATAACCTGTTCCTGTATCTACATCTACAGCATTTCCAGCCAGTCGAAACGACTGGCATACCATCATCTATATTTTAAATATCTTGTTATATTATTTTTATTTATGTTAATTTTCTCCCATCATCTATATCATCTATATTTTAAATATGCTGGTATATTGTTTTTATTTATGCTAATTTTCTTCCATTTATGAATAATATCAAAATATTATACATTGATATGAGATATCAAAATAGGCATGTGGACTTTTACAATTTTTCTCTTTTAAGTCCGTCATTATTTTTAACTTTTGGCCATGGTTTCCTATTCATGTTTGCAAATTGTAATAGGTTTCTTTGTGTTGGAATATAATCCGTCGGGATTATACAACATGTAAATAGTGTAAATATATTTGGAATGTGAATAGTCATGTAGGAATATGAATAGGCTGGTCGGAATCTCAACCACCGCCTGAAATGTATAAATGAATGCATTAGCATTGGAATAATATTGAATCGGGAGTTATACCTATCAGTGGTATCAGAGCTTGGCTATTTGCCATAACTCCTGCCTGCTACATTTCAGTCCTGGCATTTTGCTTGCTAGTCCATTGCCAGACTGCCTGCTCCGTCAGTCTGCCATTTGCATGCGTTTCTCTTATAGCATGGGCGTCGTAAGTATGTGCGTTATTTTTCAATGGGTCTAATTCGAGGTATGAGAGATCCATAGATCCTTCATTTTGATATCTTCTTGTTATTAAATACTCCTGCAATTCTATGCACGACTGCACTCTACCCGAACGGTTGAATCTCTGCTCAGACTTACATAACCCTAATTTTGCATTACCATTTCATTTCCATATAGTGTGATTTCAATTTGTTGATGTGTGTATATTCAAGGTACTGATAATTGTGTGTCAATAAATCCCACCATTGTGATAGTGATTTCCATCCTCCATTATTGTATCTCTCTATGGAATTTCTGACAGTCTCCTTTCAAATCTCGTTTTGTGACTGCGTCCCCTCACAAAGACACATTGATATCTCTTGATATCTGCGTTGATATCTGCCTGTCTGCCTGCCTGCGTTGGAGATAATGCGTTTTGGGAATACACAAACCCCAATTTTACCTATCAGTGATGTGTATAAGTCGTGAATCGTGACTGCGCTGCATTGAGATTGGTGACTACCTTTACGCCTCCGCGAACCCTTCTAGCAGTGCGTGGAGCCTGTTGAAGACTGCTGCAGACTGCGTTTATGCTGATATATATCATGCTGACTGATATATTGTGACTAATATATATATTGTGTTGAAGACTGATCATACATATATATTGCGTTGAAGAGTTGTGAAGGTAAAAAGTTGTTGAAGGCATAAAACCTAATTTTTACCCTAATTTATGCCCTATCTTGTGATTGGGCTTTACCATATATGCTGATTGATGCACTAATACAAGGCTGATTCTGGACAATATATAAATGTGTTGTGCCAACGATGTTGTTCTACTGTAGCACGTTGTCCATTTTTCCGTTGTCAAGTATCCAAAGCACTGAGGATGTATCAACCATAGTTTTTGTTGGAATTTTTGTCAAAGGTATATTGGGTGAAAAGGGCTGTGTTAAATTTTGACAAGCTTGAAAGATCGAATTCTGTATAAAAACTTGTCTTACAGCATGTCAGCGATTTGGATGTAAGCTATTAGTTTTTCATGTAGCAGCACTTTGAAGTTGGATCTGCATGGTTGCAGCCCATAAGATTTTCTGTTAGTCTACAAGGCAAGCTCGATTACAATTGTAAAGGATACAAGTCACGCATTTAGATTCAATTAGTGATTTGATCAATGGCCAATGCTCTAAATTTTTAAGGGCTTTGATTAAGTTTACACACCTATTCTTTTCTAGTTCAAGCCTTAATGTTTTCTGAAGAAGGGGTAACCTCATCCAATCTAGCTCAGATACAGCCCACTAAGGTCTGGATGATATCAAACTCCAGTCTAATTAATTTTCTGAAGACTTGGTTGAAGACTGCTACGCCTGGAGGAGATAAGCATGGTGTTTAAAGCTTGATTTGCTTTGGTTCTTATATTTTATATGGCTCTAATAGTTCTGTTGTTGGTGAGGGACTGTGCTTATTATAATTGTGTGAGATTGTGATCGTGGTTTGGTATAAAACATATGTCTGGTTTATCTAAAGATAAACTTTTTTCAACTGCATTAAAAACCGTAAAGACTATGTTGTAAATCACCTTGGCAGAGACTGTAGACCTACAAGGTTATTGTTTTTCTATTATCTCATTCTCTTTGTCATATCAAGCTCATTACTGTAAATTACACTAACAGTTGTAAAAGATGCAATCTATAGCATTTGTAATTGGTGCCACTCTCTATGGCAAAGAGAGAGGCAGAGGAAGAAGAAACTTCAGAGGCAGAGGGGGCAGAAACAACTTCAGCAAAAGATTAGATTTGCAGTGCAAGCGTTGTGGAAAGACTGGGCACACATCAGATCAGTGTTGGGCTTCGTGGGACTCCATCAAAGACAAACATAACCAGAAGAAAGATGACCAAGATGCTAGTAAATCTTCTTATTCTTGTATCGTTGCACATTGTAATCTTGGACTTAATGAAATGACTTCACTTTCATCTTACAAAGATTGTTGGCTGCTTGATACTGGTGCAACATCACACATGACATTTAGAAAAGACTGTTTTGAAGAACTTAATGAAACAATAGATGGCATAGTTTACTTTGCAAATAAGTCAAGTATTAAACCAAAGGGAATGGGCACCATTCGACTAAATATTCCTGGATTCCCTGATTTCTTGTTGAAGAATGTTCTTTATCTTCCAGAGTTGCAGAGAAGCCTGCTGTCCTTGGTGGAGATTCGACAGCAATGCCATTCCATCCACATGTTTGATGGAATCATAGAAATAAGAAAGTCAT
>LPNX010665457.1:660595-682363 GCA_001517045.1 Pseudotsuga menziesii | reverse complement strand
GGGGGTGGGGTAGGTAGGTTTTTGTTTTTACTTTTTTTTTTATTTTTTTTTTAAATAAAGGTTTTTTTTAGTTTTTTATTTGATTTTTTACATTTTTTATATGAATTTTCAAAATAACAATCTTAGCAAAATTTTAATTTTTCAAATAAAAATTTGATTTTTAATAAATTGTAAAATTTTAAAAAAAAATTATTGTAATAATTTTTTTTTAATTTAATAGGTTATTTTATATAATTTTTTTTAAATATGTTTAGTTTATATAGAGATTATTTTTTTTATTTCATTTTAATTAGTGTTGTTTTTTAATTTATTAATTTTGCATTTAAAGTTTTAAAATTTTTAAAATTGTTATTTTTTTAATTATTAATATAAAATTACAAAATAAAAATTATTATTTTATTTTATTTTTAGAAATGAGTCTTTTTTTGTAATTAAAAAAAAATCAATCCACGAATTTCCAAAAAATTGTGATTTTATTCTTGAAAAAAAAATGGTCTGCTACTGGTAGCACTATTTTTTGATTTGACGGTAAAAATAGCCACTAAATGGAGCTTATAAAAAAACGAGAACTATCTAAAGTTCTAGGCAGGTTGTATGATGTGTCTAAATATCAATAGAAAGGAAATGGCTCTATGGAAATTATTGATATGAGTAAAAAAAGAAGTATTTTCCAATGGTTCATGTTTTTTGTAATTGTTTATAGTTTTTATTTTATTGGAAACCATTATTGGAAGTTTGAAAATTAAAATGAATATAGTATAAACAATGATCATAATATACTTGGTGATTGGTCCTTCGCTGATTTTTACTTTCTTACAATATAATTCATAATTAATTCATTATGAAAAAGCTTAGGTTTTTTAATGCTTTTGGTCATATAGTTTAATGATTTTGGAAGTTTATTGGATAGCTCGATGAAATTATATTTCTCCTACATTTATGGTTTTTAAATGAGTGATAGTTAAAATTGATCCTAGGCCTTTGATCAAGGAAATAATCACCATGAATGTGTGAACAGTGGAGAAGTGTCATTCTCAACTTTGGTTGAAGAAACCTCTAATGGAAAATCCAAATTATGCGTGTGTGTGTAAAGTACTTTGTCCACAAAGTATTGGCAAAGACAAGTCTCTCAATCAAAAATCTCCATTCTCCCAAGTAGCTTTATCTTCCGGTAAGTTTCTTCCGGTAAGTTTTTCCACTTGACAAGGTACTCAGTAATTGCTCTGGAACGGAGTGTTCTAGTTTTAACTTCTAAAATGCATTCAAGCTCTAGCACCAATTTCCCTTCATCATCTAACAAGGGTGACTTTGTTTGTATGTGGGTTGTTGGACCCAATTTTTCCTATAGGCATGACATGGAAAACATCATGTAGTTCCCCTTTGTTTGGTATATCTAGAGCATAAGCCACTTTTCCTACTTGCTTCCATACTTGATAGGGACCATAGAACATGGGCACAAGTTTATGATTTTTGGAAATTTTTAGCAAGGTTTGTTGGTATGGTTGGAGATGAACAAACACTCAATCGCCTACTTCAAATTCGCAAGATCAGTTCTCTTTAAGTCTGCTTGTTGCTTCATATGCGTCCTTGCGTGTTTGAGATGGTTCTTCAAAATATATATGACCTCATCAAATGTTCTAAAATAATATTTCACTGTTATAACTTTGAAACTCTTGATAACATATATTGTTTAGCTGTTGGAGGTGGATACATGTATAAGGCTTCAAAAGGGGTCATTTTTATGTTGTATTAAATGCACTATTGTACCACCATTCCGCAAGGCGTAGCCAACTTAGCCATTGTGTTTGGTGATCATTCACAAAATTCCTAAGATATCCTTCAAGGCATTTATTTACCACTTTGGTCTACCCACCTGTTTGGGGGTGGTGAGAGTTACTCGTAGTTAATGAAGTCCCACCTTGGTGGAACAAATCTTTACAGAAATTGCTAGTAAATTTTGGGCACATCACTAACGATAACTTTGGGAAACCCATGGAGCTTAAATATATTTTTTACATAGCTATCAACAAATTGACTAGCTTTTTCCTTTGATGGAATTCCTATGAAGTGGGCATATTTGGTTAATCGATCTACAATCACAAATATGTTATCCTTCCCTTCAAATTTAGGATGATCGATGATAAAATCCATGGATATCTCATACTATTTCTAAGTTGTGATATGAAGGGGTTGGAGAATCTCGAGAGGAGCAACTATTTCAAACTTTTTTCAATGACAGGTCTCACATTCAACCACATATTTCTAGATATCGGTCTCCATCCTTTTCCAAAATAAGGATTGACATATATTATTTTGAAAAATCCTACATGGTATGTTGTTAGAGAATCACGGTTCTCTTTTAAGAAGTGAGTTCTATATTTTGAGGAATTGGGAAAATGTATCCTTTGTTTATACTACAGTATGTCTTTCTCCCATGAGCATTTGGGGTTTGCTTCCCTGTTGCTTTCGACTTCCTCTATTATCCTCCTTGTATCTGGGTTTATGACGTACTAGGTTTGGAATCTTGAGATCCATTTAGAAATGACTACATGGAAATGGCACATAATGTGGCATAACCATTATTTCTTGATAAATCATCTACATCCAAATTTTCCTTGCCCTTTTTATACATAATGTTGAAATCAAAAACCTGGATTTTGCTCACACATTTTTGTTATTCTCACGGGATATTTTTTAAATTAGGACATACTTCAAACTGTTGTGGTATGTTTTTACAAGAAATTTGACTCCCAACAAGTACTTCTTCCGCTTAACCATACATTCATTATTGCCAACATTTATTTCTCATAGGTAGAATTTGTTTGCTCATTTGGTTTTAACTTTCAACTCTCAAAGGTGATGGAGTATGTATCTTGCCTGAGCACAGCTTCTACACCTGTTCCTAAATCATCCTATTCAAGGATAAATGTTTTCATGAAATATGGGGTTTCCAAGACCAAAGTGTATGTCTTTAAGTTTTTTAACTTTTCAAAAGAAGCTATATCAATTTTATCCCATATGAAGGAATCCTTTTTGATAGCGATGTTGATGGTGCCATAATTTGTGTGTAATTATGAACAAATATTCTATAGTAACATGCCATACATAGGAATCCCCTTAATGATGTGATTGATTTGGGGTAGACCATAATTTTATTTGGGTCTACCTTGATTCCTTCAACTGAAACGATATGTCCCAAAAATTCTATTTCTTTTTGTCCAAAATTGCATTTAGATTTGTTAACATATAACTTGTTTTCTTCCTTGAGCTGTAATGTTGTCTCTACATGGTTGAGGTGTCAACTCTAGTTTTTATTGTAAACAATGATATCATTAAAGAACACCAACACTTGAACTTCCTCAAGTATAGATGAAATAATTCATTCATCGTAGCTTGGAATGTTGTAGAAGCATTTGATAGTCTAAAAGGCATGACCTGAAATTCATATAAGCCTTCATGGGTGTAAAATGCAGTTTTGGGGATATCTTCTTCTCGAATTGTAATTTGGTAATATCTTGATTTTAGGTCTAACTTAGAGAAGTACTTTGCACCATGGGGCTCATCCAATAGTTCTTCGACGGAGGGGGTGGGGAATTTATACTCTATGGTAACATTGTTTAATGCTCGATGATCAATTCAAAGTCTATACAAACCATCCTTCTTCGACCAAACTGTTGGGATTATGTTTTTGTTCTTCAAATGATATAATAGTATGTCAATCTAAATATCTTTCTATGTGTATGAATATAGAGTTGTACTTTATTAATAATCACAAATAATCATAGGTACTAGCATTTTTGGGAGTTGAAAGATGTTTAAGGAAATTATTTTTACCTCATTTACACGAAAATAGTAAGGTGGAAGTTGGGTATGTTGTTTATATTCAAAGAGTAATTTTACCATATATATATAGCTTCTATGTGTTAATTAAGTTACTTTCATATAATAATCATTTAGAAGTGAAATCCTACATAAATTAAGTGGATGTGTATTTTACTATAAAAAGTTGTATTAGTCATGGAATAGCCACAGTATACCTACAATTATTTGACAAAGCTTATGCAAATGACTAATTTGAAAAAAGTTATGTTAAGGTCAGAGATTGAATATTTGATAAAGATTAACCAAGAAGTTTATATGTCTTATTTAGGTTAAGAGTCTTAGAACCTTCCATGATAAAATGATTATTACAATTTAAACTATATGTCCTCTCACGTGGAAGAATATAGAAAAAGTATTTTATAATTAATCTCTCATGCTATGGGATTAACAAATCTATGTCTCAATGATTTTTTTTTCAAAAGTGGAAATGTGGGTTTGTCTTGAGAAGTGACTCGTACTACGTGCAATCATGCCAAAGTCTAATAATTCTAAATAGGTGCATTGGAGTATGGAGTGAGTAAGATGTGTGCATAGGTGGTGTAGCTGCAAAAAGAATTATGGGAATCATATGAGGAAGAGTGAGATGTAAGCAAATGGAGAGAGCGGCTGTCATTTCCCTGGGAATTAGGTGGTTCTTCGTAGGATAAGCTTTCGTTTTCCTTACATGGCAAAGTGATGCTCGAAGGGGTTAGGGTTTGCGTCCATGGCGTTTGGTAGCACGACCCATCCTCTGATGAAGATGGTGAGTGGATTTTCTGTTGTTTAGCATCATTGTTCTGGCTTGATCTTTCCTGGTAAGCATTTTTTCACTGCTACCTTCCTATGTCTTTTGCTATCCTGTGGGAATTTTCTGGTGGCCAAGCTGTCGTTTTATGTTCCCGGGATGCTTGTCTCATGGAGTCCCTCCCCCATGATGGGGGACTAGTACCAACCATGATTTAAAAAAGTGGGAATATTTCGTTCTTTTGTGTTTTCTGCTTCGCGGTCCTTTGTGCGGGTGTCTCTACGCCCATATGCTTGCTGGGTGGCCAGGTTGGTAGAGGTTTTTTTTTTTGCTTGGCTGGTGCATGGGTTTTACGTCATATTTTTTTTCAATATGTTGGCCTCTCTGACGGCCTGAGTACTGTCGCATCTTGCTATCCCATTCTTTGCGGGGTTGACTTTGGTGGTTTTCCTTTTTTCTCCTTTCTGGCACTCGAGCATGATGCGTCATTTATTTCGGGGTGGTCAAGGGACTTGACCCTGGTTTCTCGGACTCTTTTTCAAGTTTCGTCGCTATGACACCCTTGTCGCAACCACCCTTGCGGAGCTCGGTTGTCAGTTATCCGGGCTCGGGGGTAGATATCTCTCCTTTTTTGTGACCTATGCCATGGCCTTTCCTCTTGGAAGCTTTGTAGTTTGCAGGACCTGATTGTTGGGACGTGGTATTTTTTGTTGGTTTGGAATTTTTTGGACTATTGGGTTCGGTCTTTTCCTCTGGTTTCTCACTCTGTTCTGTGGTCGCCTTGACCGAAGGTATTTTCTACAACCACCCTTCTTGGTCCCTCTTTTGGCGGGCCCTATGGCACATAGGGTAGCAATTGAGCATGACTCTAGTTGTCTGGGGAGTCATTCACAAGTGTGTAGAAGATGGAAAGGGAAAACCATTAAATCCTAGGAGGGAAAGGTTCAATATGTCCTGGGGCGTGATATCTCTATGGACCGAGTGGGGGCTATGTGCTCGCGGGCGATGCTGGGCAGACTCGAGTACTATCATATGAGTAAGAAAGAATGTATTGAGTGGGAGACCCAGCATTGGAAGCCCATCCTCACCTATGTACCAACTATCAGTTTGGTTGCTAAGGGTTGGCTAGTCTTCATATTTTTGGAGGATGAACATACTACAGCCATTCTGGACTCACTCTAGTAAATAGGGAAGGTGTCCCTAGTACTAACTCATTGGCATGTTCACTTTAATCCCCTTCATGAGTGGGTCAAGAAGCAGCATCTTTGGGTATTACTCCTTGCGCTGCCCTTCCCCCTCTGGAGTCGTGGTTTTCTGGAAGGTCTAGAAAATACCATTGGCAAGTTTGTGGCCATCGAAGAGGACTTTCAGCTCATCTTTGGAAAAAGAATGGCAAAAATCCTGGTGGAGTTGGACATCTCCAAAGGACTTCCGACAGAAGTTGAGATCCCCTGAATGATCGACTTATTTGCCAGAGACTTGATTACTTAAACGTCCCTTTCAGATGCATCATATGTCACGCCGCCAGACATATACATCGTGCATGTCCCTTTCTCCTCCATGGGAATGAAACCTCAAGTCCAGAGAGGACGCCTTCACCTGTACATCAGGACATGCCTTTGTTGACGCCCGCTCCGGTCATCTCGGCTCACCCCTCAACTGGTAAATATTCATAGTCTTTATCTTTATTTGATTATGTGTCGAATAGGGATCTTCAGTTTATTCTGGATATTGAGGTTGGTACATCTTTGGACAAGATCGCGCTGCTGGGATTTCCCAACGTTTCTCCTCGACCTAACACTTTTGATGCTCTCCTATACCCATTACCTTCTCCGTTGCGAATTCCCTCTCTGGTGGATCCACCCTTCTCTGTATCTGAGACCCCTGTCTCTAGGGAGGATGCTCCTCTTTTCACCCCCGAAGACTTCCCTCCACTTATTAGTGCTGGGTCTCCTGACCACTTGGCTCGTTCACCACCCAGACCTTTGTCTTTGCCTTCCTTTTCTGACCCTGCACTTTTGAAATCCCTCTTAATCTTCTCGGTGAAAACCCCCTTATCCCCAACTACTTTGCCACTAGACTCCATTTGATTCGAAAATGTCACTATTCGAAAGCAAAAAAAAAAAACCAAGGCCTACGGGGGTGGTGGACTCTGGTGATTTAATTTACACTCTGATGTCGACTCAAATCAAAAATGTTGCAAGAGATCTCACAGTCAATCAACCCCGGGTACTTAGAGCTTTGTTACCTCCTCTCAATGGATCCTAGTGAAGATTATCTCTCTAAACATTCATGGCTTTGGGGGTTCAGCCAAACAAAGAAACCTCTGCACTCTCCCACTTTCCTTTTCTCCTGATATGATTTTATTACAAGAAACTATGTGCAGTCCTTACCCAGCACTCCTTGCTTTCTCTAAGCTTATTCCTAGCTAGGATTTTTGTGCCACCGGCACTGTGGGTCTTTCAGGAGGTTTTCTATTTGGATGGAACCCACTTTCTATTCATTGCAGGGCTTATGAAACTGTGGCTGGTATTTTAGTCAAGGCTACGGTTCTAGGTTCTCTCTCTACCCTATTGATCTTAAACTGTTATGGGCCCTATCATAACCAGGATATCTTCTGGAAAAGGGTCATGGACGAAGGTTTATTGGCCTTACCTAACTTGATTATGGCTGGGGATATGAACTTTACCTTGAATACTGTAGAGGTTTGGGGAAAAAAAGCGTTGCTGGACCCACTTGGCTCATTCTTTTCACAGCTCATTTCTGATTATGACCTGGTGGATATTTCCCCCTCTTGTGCAGGTCCTACTTGGAGGAATGGTAGGGTTGGGGATGATGGCATAAGTAAAAGGCTTGACAGATTTCTGATTTTGTCAACTTTGGTTCCTTATTTACTTAGACACAGAGTTTGGTCATCTCCTTCTGATGTATCCGATCACTGTCTTATCTACCTTGAATGGATGTTTGGGGACAGGGATCACAACTATCCCTTCAAATTCAACCGTTCCTGGCTCCTGGATATTGACTTCTTGCAGCTGGTAAAGGATGTATGGCCCTGGCTGATGCCTATTGACCCTCAGGATGACATGTGTTGTCTCTCACAAAAGCTCAGGCTACTAAAGAAAAAGGTAAAAGTCTATACTAGAACTAAATCTTTGGAAATGAAGAGGGATTCACTTGTACTAGACATGGAAATCAAGGCTCTTATGACCTCTGCAACACCCCATTTTTGACCCCGTTTGCATTAAGTGTATATGATGTATATATTGTAATGGATCATGGTGTGGATCTATAGGAAAATGCCCCACCATTGATTGTCGTATTATGTTTCAGCGATGCCAATGTTATTTTTTGCTAGCCAGGCATGTTATAATGTTGGACACCATGTACATATGCAAAATTAATTAAAATACCCACAACCAGCTATGTCGATGCAACAATAATGAAAAGGGTATGATTTCCTAAGGTTAAGGGAGGGGGATGTCTAACTCTTGGGGGGCATTGGGGAACAACCAAGTGTCGATTGGTAGACCATCTACCTGTCATCCAACCTTTTTGTCTTATTCACCCTTCCTTGTCTCATCCACCAACCGTTTTTAATTCTGCAGGAATTGGTTGGGCAGTTATTACCCTTGGGTAACGTATGCATGGCCAATTGTGGGGTTGGCAGGACTATCGGTCCTTTGATTGCATGCGTACTCCATGGAGGGAGCACATTCAGTCCCCACATAGGAGAGGGGGAGGTCATTCGACACTCATGCAGAGTGTTGGTTTCTCCTCGCGCAGGCAGGCATTAACGTTTTCCTTCACGACTGGTTCAGTTCTCCTTTCCCTGGAATTGCTGTGGGTAGTTACCCTTCACGAATGTCGATCTTTGTAGATGAATCCACCTTCACACAGGTTGTATTCTTCCCCTCATGCAACTGAGAGATCGCTGCTAGTTTCCCCATGAATTTTGGGTTGCTATGGGTTGTTGTTGAGTCGTTTTGGCCATGATAGGGCCAATAACGACTCTAGAGTCATTATGCTCGGTTTGAGTTGTGTATTTCCCAATCCAGTTTTTCTCTATGGTGTTCCCTTAAATCCTAGAGCTATGAATTGTGTTTGGGTTGTGTGTGCACAGTGTTTGGTTCTTGGACTATTTGGGAGTGGAAGTGGAGCTTGAGCATGCTTGATAAACCTAGTGTGTGTAGGGGCCTCATGGGAAAAGCTAGAGGGCTAGATTTCTTCTCTACACCCCCTGAATAGCACTGGAAGGGAATTCATGGCCTGAGGGACTGTGCAGTAGAGAAGGGGATGATTCCTTGTGTTGGGTATGTGTGGATATTATAGAATTCTGGCTAGCTCTGGTGCAGGTGTCCTCAACTCTTCATTAAGCCCATTATCTTAGCAGCCAGCATTTCTAGCTCCTCATATCCTGATAAACTCAACTACATTGGCTTGGCCATGTAATATTGTGTACCCTTAGCCTGATAAACCTCGTCGTGTTGGCTTGGCTTCCTAATAAACCCAATTATGTTGGATTGGCTGCCTAATAAACCCAACCATGTTGGCTTAGCTGAGTTGTGTACCCCTGGCTACGTGTGAGCCTACTATTTTTCCCTTACTCCTTCTGGAATCATGCCCAACTCGGGGGTGACAGTGTTGTTGAGAGATTGATGAGCGCATTGGCCTATGGTTGGGTGGAACATTTTGAGCGATGTAGCTGGTTGCGGGACAAGATTTCCTGAAGATAAGTATTCTTGTGCTTAAATCCTTGCAACTGTATTGTTTTATGAATGAACATGATGAATGCTTCTTATGTGAATGAATGCATTTTGCTTCCATTGTATGTTTGATGAATTACACATCTGCACATGTATGTTTTCATTTCACTACATTTTTATTATGATGTTCATGGGGCGTAGTAGTTTTCCCAGGATGATGTATGTTAGTTCCATCCTCTTTGTCGGTTAGAGGGTTGGGGACGGACAACCTCCTATGCCTTGGGCATACCATCCCTGGAGGGCCAGAAATCCCTTTAAGAACTTAGGAAGAAAAAGAAATTGTTGTCTAAACATCAGCTCCTTTCTTGGTAGTTGAATAGCAGGACTACCTGGGCCGAATTGGGTGATACAAATACAAAAAAAATTCACTTTGTAGCCTCCGCTCGCGGGAATCACAATTCTATCTAGGAACTTAGAGATGAAGATGACTCTTAGGTGGAAGATGAGGAAAAATTAAAGGAGTTGGGTATTAAACATTTCTCTCAGATTTTTAAGGATGATACCAGGCAAATATTTTGGCTCAACTTAAGGTAATTCAGCTTTCCCCTTCATATCTCACAAGTGAAGAGGCCGATAGTTTCTCGTTGGTGGTTACCATGGGGAAAATTGAAGGGGCACTAAAATATTTTAAGAAGGACAAAAGCCCTAGTCCTGATGGGTGGCCAATGGAATTCGTCCTTGAGTTTTTTGATCTAGTAGGAGGGGATCTCCTAGATGCTATAGAATCTTCTAGGGTTGAAGGGAGGGTTACACCATCCCTAAACTCCACTTTTCTAACCTTGATACCAAAAAAAGAAAAACCTCTCACCTTTGTTGTTGAAAACAAGTAGATCACATCTATCAAAATCACAAATATAGATATACACATAATTCAACTTCTCAATCTTGGAATGCAAATATCATAGTATAGGCAATAATCTATGCAAGGTCATCATCAACTTGTCTATATGGCAATCCTTTTCATGCCCCTCAAATCCTCTTGTAAGTGAAGTAACTTGAAATAGGTCAACTCCATCATCATGAGAGAATCCTAATTAAGGGTAACACCAAGGGAAAGCCCTCTATATGAGAGAGTCCAAAATACCTCCTACATTTTTACTCCATATTCCCGTCAACTACAACTCTAGAATGAAATTCAACAACATAATCCATAAGGAATCACACCTCTCCTATAATGAACAAATGGAAGGATCATGGATGAAGTTAATCTCATCATCATGCCTCTCCTCCTCTGTACAAATAGAGATCTCATGGATGGAAGAAACCAATTATGTATGACTAGATATCTCCTAGGAGGTATACTCACCCCTATATGCTCTTGAGCCTTAAAATATAGAAAACAATCTCAATACTCTCCTCAACTACTGCAGGAGAACCATGGGAACTAAGAGATCTCACATCCCCATTAGCATGAGAAGTAGTTAAAGTATCTAGGATTGAATTTGTGCATGGCTCTATGACCTATTGACATGCATGTTGTAATGCTGGAGAGAGCCATACCAACCTCCTATAATCTAGAGTAGGTGATAGCATATCCACACCCAATCTCACCACAAATCCCTCTAAATCCAACTCATCTCCAATATCTAAATAAATATTTTAAATAACAACCTTTATATTATCCTCAATCACTGAAGGAGAATCACGTGAACTAGAAGATCTCACATCCTCATCAAATATCACATCTCTTCTCACCATAGTCTCCTACTGTTTTGGAATGTCAATTCTACAACCCATAGAAGTATCATTGTATCAATCATAAGATGTAATCACAACATCTCGAATATTAGAACCAATCATTGAATCAATCGTAGGTTTTGAACTTATCTCCATGGATCCCACCATGCATACTCTACATGTGCCTCAAAACCAAAAGGCTCACGAAGCCTCTCGTAAGAATGTACAAGTTCCACTAGATTAGCATGTAAACTGTAAATGTTACTCTCTCTCACCATTCTATCTAAAGTCATCGAACTAGCTAGACTACAATCATTGATGGTGCACTATTATCCCTCAAAAGAAACTATCCATAGTACAACTATAATACGAGAGACTGAGATAATACGCTTCTTCAAACTAGAAACAAACAAAACATAATCCAACTCAAGAACACCACGTAAAGGCATTTGAAAAGAAATGGAGCCAACTCTTCTCACAAGGTAAATGGAATCCTCGCCAATATCCATAGCCATGCCTCCCTATGGATCCTAAAATCTGATGAACAATTATATGTCATATGTCATGTGTCAAACCTCCACTATCAACAAACCATTCAACACTAAACAAAGTGTTAGAAGACAAGCAAGAGACCAAAACCATAATTATCCTGGAAAATTTGCAATATGAAGAAGATCCTCCACCTATCACTAGTGAAAAACAAACTATCAACCAAAACAACTCGACCACTTATCACATGTCCTCTAGTGTATCTCACCCATTGAAAATAAAACCACGCCAATCAATGATTACATGGATCTACCACCTATCACTAATAACCATTAATAGATCCACCTATCACAAGTCAACCTAGGAATCACACTAACTGAAAATACATCCATAACAACAATAAATTTCATAGATCCATCATCTCTCATCACAAGAGAAACCCGTCAAAACATAACATAGGTACAAGTTCTCATTTCAGCAATCATCAATGAATGTGGAAGGCAAAACCCTTTCTCAAGGCCAAGTAATTCTCCAGTCAATCTAGGGTTTCTCACCCAATAACCTTAATTAGGTCAAGAAGTTGTTTCGAATAAAATCCAGTTGAAATACAAACTCCCTCTTACTCAATACTGATAACAACCATAACAAGTTTTCTTACCCTGTTGAAATTTTGTCGTCTTTGACTTTTAATCCAAAACAGACAACCCACCTCTCAACCCTAAATCTTTCCTGATCTTAGCCCTAGAAATTTTTGTCTTGGAACTGTTGTAAATTAGAGTATAAACAGTAGCATAAATATCACAATAATTCATTTCGAATAGAGCTAAACTTTACAACAATTCAAGGAAAATAGATACCAAAGAATGAGATAAGTTCCAACCCCTTATAGGGCAACTTATCACCAATAATCAAATCTTAATATATTGTACTTTCACAACAATAATTAGAGCACTAAAATCATCCCCTTGTATTCTTCCTTATGTTAAGTTTTCTATGTTGTCATAGCTTAAGTCCTAACTTGATTAACACTCAATACATTTTTATAATAACAACATAAAGATGATCACTGAAATAAACACAATCACAAGGTACATAACAATTTAACCTGGGAAAAACGCAGCAAAACTTCCTCAATATAGATTACCAGTATGCAATGACTAAAGAACAAAGTCTCATCAAGTGAGAGACCAAACCCCAAGCATAAAATCCAAGACGCCAAATACATTAGTCCTCCTATGTATCTCCTTCCTTCTCTCTCTTGCGTAATACAAGTGTGAGTGAGTGTCTCTAAATGAGAGAGGGCACCTCCCTATTTATACTAGTTCCCCAAGTGACATTTTACCTAACTGGATCGACCTACCTAGGTATAGTACTTCATAATAATAATTATATTTATCTTTTATGGATTTTATTGACCCGACTTATAACTGAGGATTTACCTCATGATATTTACATGACCTTTTACATCGGTAACATCTCCCGGAGGAGGAATAATAATAATGTTAAGTACAAGTAGAATATTTTTTGAAGTTACATTATTTAAACACTCCCCCTTAACAAGAAGGGTAATATACTTACATCAACAACAACTGGTGTGTATTGACACAACATCATCAGAAGGAGAGAGAGAGGAGGCATCATCAATATCATCTTTTGTAACATCGTCTGGTACATCTATAGATCATCGAAATTTTTGAACAAAATCATTATATTCAACATAGAGCTGGAGTATCAACATATTCAGTATAAAGTTGAAGTATCATTGTCATCATCTTCAGTATAGAGCTGAAGTAACATCATCTGCAACATGGAATTGGGGCATCATTATCTGC
The DNA here is from genome assembly GCA_001517045.1 of Pseudotsuga menziesii. Taxonomy (NCBI): domain Eukaryota; kingdom Viridiplantae; phylum Streptophyta; class Pinopsida; order Pinales; family Pinaceae; genus Pseudotsuga; species Pseudotsuga menziesii. Next base: position 668,993 of record LPNX010665457.1, on the reverse strand, counting down.
AGCATGGAACTGGAACATCAGCAGTAGCATGGAGCTGGAGCATTATCATTTGCAGTATGGAACTGGAGCATCATCTATAGCATGGAGCTAGAGCATCACCACCCCCTAGAACATTATCATATGCATCATGGAGCTGAAACATCATCAACATCATGGAGCTATATCATAATCATCTGTAATATGGAACTGGAGCGTCATCTACAACATGGGTTTGGAGCATCATCATCAACATAACAACTGATACATCACTATCATCAACAACACGAGGCTGGATCATCATCATACAGATAAAATAACAACATGTGACATCATCATCAACAGCTCGAGGCTAGAGAAACATCATCTATGGAAGGTAGAACAACAACCAACATGATCCTTCCTTTCGAAATTACAGGATCATGGAAAACACATATGTGGTACTCAGACAATCCTTCCTTTCATAATTACGAGATCGATTCTTTACAGAGCTACTAATACTAATCACAGCTAACACATACATACACAGGATGATCCTTCCTTTTGGAATTACGAGATCAATTCCACCACTAGCATCCTCAACGATCCTTCCTTTCGGAATTACGAGATCAAGTCCACCACTAACATCATGGACGATCCTTTCAAAATTACAGGATCTAGTCCACCACTAACATCCTCGACGATCCTTCCTTTTGGAATTACGGGATCTAGTCCACTACTAACATCTTGGATGATCCTTCCTTTTAGAATTACATGATCTAATCCACTACGAACATTATGGACGATCCTTCCTTTCGTAATTATGGGATCAATTCCACTGCTAACATTCTGTACGATCCTTCCCTTTGGAATTATGGGATCAAATCCTTCTACATCAAGATTTAAGATGATCCATCCTTTTGTAATTACAGGATCAAGTCTAAGGATGGTTAGTCCTAACTTCAACATCTTGGATGATCCTTCCTTTCGGAATTACAGGATCATTTCCAACAAGATCAACATTTAAGATGATCCTTCCTTTCGGAATTACAAGATCCAATCCAACAAGATCAACATTTAAGACGATCCTTCCTTTCGGAATTACGGGATCAAGTCTAAGGATGATCAATCCTAACATCAACATCTTTGGACGATCCTTCCTTTCGAAATTACGGGATCCAATCCAACAAGATCAACATTTAAGATGATCCTTCCTTTCATAATTATAGGATCAAGTCTAAGGATGATAAATCCTAACATCAACATATTTTATGGGATCCATTCCAACAAGATCAACATTTAAGACAATCCTTCCTTTCGAAATTACGAGATCAAGTCTAAGGATGATCAATCCTAACTTAGCTACATGGTGTGATCATAATTTCATAACATCAATACTACTCCCCCTTTTAAGGGAAGACCTTACGGAAAAAACCAAGATTGTCTCGGAAGTGTTCAAACTTCACATGAGAAAAAGGCTTAGTCAACACATCTACAAACCTGCTCATCTATGCTCACATATTGGAGCTTTATAGATCCCTTCTACACCATGTCATGAATGTATAAGTACCAAATTACTATGTGCTTCGTCTTACCATGGAACAAGGGGTTCTTTGTCATCTTCATGCAACTTTGGTTATCACATAGAATCAAGGCAGTATCCATCTCTAGATCGAATAGATCTCATAACAACTTCTGAACCCATATGGCTTCACAAATTGCAGAACAAGTTGCAATGTCTTCCGCTTCTACAGTACTAAGAGAAACATTGGACTTCTTCTCATGGTTGACCCTAGACTCAAACATCCTCTTGAAGTGCTCTTTCTATATGAGACACTTCCTACCCAATCTAAATCTGTATAACCATATAGTCTAAAGTCATGATCTCTAGTATAACTAAGACCATAGTGTTAGCACTCAGAATGTACCCAGGTTGTAAAAGGTATACTCCAAGGCAACAGCAAAACCACTTTAGGAAGAAACTGGTATTTTCTTCCAGAGAGGGATCTCTCAATAAAGATTTAACAAGACCAGATTTAAAATAACATACACAGATTTATGTATTTGGCTGAAACAATCACATAACCATTGGGCATGGAGTCATATACACATATAAAAATACCACAAAGACATATACATGATATCCATCAAAGGCAAGATAATCATATCATCACAGTCATTCAAATTGATTCAGGTGGAACAGAAGAGATGAAGGAACAACCCATTAATATAGAGCATCAACCAGGATGAGTTCTATATCAACTTTAGCAGAAAAATTCATATAATATCTGAAATGATAACCAGAGCATAAACACATGAATTCTGATCATCTAACGCTATATTCCAGATACGAGGAAGAAACAAAATGGAGTGTTACACAAGGGAAATACAATCAGATTAAGAAAGAAGCACAAACTGCAATACCAACGACACATGAATCTCTGACAAAACTCTCATGCATTCACTTTGTCATTTCACAGACAGATATGTTCTCCAAAATTATTCACCACCCAATGGGTTCCAACCCCCATCTCTTAAAAAAGATGCATATTTATACATAAAATGATCGGTGCTCCAACAAGAAGATCAATAACAGAATGATCGGCTTAATTTAGAGTTTGTAACTGAATTCCTAACCCCTAGGAAGTTTGTTACAACTCCAATCCTAACAGACCATCAAGTACGAATCAACTTGACAACAAACTTTTGTCCCATCAGCTCCATATCTTTGCCCCATCAGCTCCACGTCTTTGCCCCATTAGCTCCATATCTTTGCCCCAGCAGCTCCATATCTTTGCCCCATCAGCTCTTCAGTGCATGACACCTGTTCTTAAGGATGGAGAATATACTTTGTCTTTCCAAACCGCTCCACAGCTTTCCACTACTCCGAACTTGGGGTGTCACACTCCATCATTTCCCAAATAGCTACCTCGAGCTCCATATATGCTTCATAGGACTTTCTGGGTAATCTGCTCCTGATGATGGTGAACTTCTGCAGAATCTCGAAATCTTCTGTGAGCATATCCACAATGGTCTTCCCTGTCAGTTTTTTCTCCAAAACATTGAATTTTGAGTGGTCCATGCGGCATTGAACAAGCAGGTTATGATAATGTTCCTGTGAGAACATCCGCCCTTCTCCATCCCAGAAAGAAGGCAATCCGTCCTCGAACAGTTCTTTAAACTCCTGTTTAAAATTATTTACCTGCAGCAACAACCCTTCTGATTTATCATGGACCGTTTTGATTAAGTGATGCTTATGGATGATTTTCTTTGCCCACATCACTATTGACACTCTGTCCTTTATGCCCAATTCCTGCAACTTCTGATATGATAATGAGTTTAGAAAATTTAATGTGTTCTGAGCCGTAACAAGGGGTCTTTTCTCCATATGTTCGTTAACCAGTTTCAGCCTCTGGTGGGCTGTATTTATCATTATATTCAAATCATCAATAAAATTTAAATAGTGCCTGAACTTGGTAATCTCTATACACAGGGTATCCCAAATGATGTGTTTTACCCCCTGAAGAGGGCCTTTCCCAATGCATTTTTCCTTTAGTTCACTAAATGTCTTCTGTAATTGATTCCTGTCCTGCAGTATTTGTTTTTTGCTTTCATTAACTTTGGCCAATTCAGCTCTCATCTTTTCATTTTCCACTTTCAAATCTTTGATTTCTTCTTCTTTCAAACTCACCTGGGACATTGGCACCAACAAATCGTCAGTAGAGAAATCATCTAATGGCTTCTGGATATTTACAATAGACAGGTCCTCGCCGGTGGGAGTCAGGCTCATCAACTCTTCCATAATATCCTTCTCTTCATTCTGATCTTTTTTCATCAAGGAGATTTGGGATAACAGTTCCTCCCTTTCGGCTTCCCACTTCTCTTTTTCTTCTTGTAGCTCTCCTGCTCTTCCTTTGTATTCCATCATCTCCTGATGGACTTTATCCTTTTCTTCTTGGAGGGCTAGCAACTCAAATGACTGAACATGTTCAGTACCTGGGATCTTCAGTTTCTTCTTCAGGACCTGGAGCGCATTATCCTTTTCCTCTAACAGCCTGTTGACTACCTGTGTACTGTCTGAACTAGCAATGTCTGTCTGTAGCTTCTTAATCTGAACAACATTTGCTTTATTTTCCACTTTCTCATGTTTCAACTGAATCTCCAATTTATCTATCAAAACCTGTAATTTATTAATCTTCACCATGGCTTGTAGTAAGTCTGAGTAGATGATATCGCTGGTCTGTTTGTGGAGTTGAATTTTATCTGGAGTGCTGATTTTGTCTAACCGGATCTCCATTTCAGACATTTTCTTGTCACTTACCATAGCCATTTTAAAAGTATTCCTCTCAGCATCTCTAGCAGAGACCAGAGAGGTTTTCGAATTGTACAAACTTCTAACCTTCGGGACCAAATTCCTCGTTTCCTCCATAGACTGTTTCCTCTTTTCCATGTAACTGGCTTTTAGGTCTTCCTTCGACTTAAACACGTGGCATAATTCTGAACTGTCTACATCACCCTCTGTATTTTTAAAAGAGAATTGACTTACTTGCACTGCTTTCAGGGGAACTAGGGCACCTCTTTTGGAACCATCAGAAACCTCCTCATCTACAATTTCACCACTTTGAAGCAGCTTTGTCCTTTTATGGGGGCCTTCCTCGTCTACATCCATACTCTCAGTTTCAGACAAACTCCTCTTGACCAAAATACCAACCCCTTCTGTTATTTGGGCTGCTGTCTCTTTATCAGTCTTTGACCTGTCAGTACACTGTAGCAAATTGGCCATTTCAGCTAGCCCCTCAATAGCCTGATGCTCAAATGGTTTATTCTTGTTTGCCTGTTTTCTCAATGAGATCACCTGGTGGGGGTCGTAGTTCATATTTACATCTTTTATGAAATCCATATTCTCCATCAACTTTTCTACAAATGCCAGGGCACCTTTACCTTTAAAAATGAAAGGGCCGACTTTAAATGGAAATTTAATATTCGAAGATTTCTTGAAAGCACCAAAGTGCTCTTCTTCAGACAGCAATCTCTGCCTCATGAACTCTAGTGTGAAAATCCTTGGGGTCAAGAAGGATGGTAGCCTATAAGGCTGACCAGTAAAGCCATATATTCTTAACACTGTGTAACCTCTGTACAGGAACCAGTCCCCCACCCGATCTTTGGGTGACGACTGCATTAGGCATCTCATCTCGTCCAGGACACGGGGCAGGTCTTCATCAAATAACATTCTGTACATTTCAGACATGATCGAATTGGCAAATTCGATCATGTTGATTTGCTTGGGCAAATCAGAAGAGCATAGAGCACTCAAGAATTTCAATTCAGTAACATTAGAGCATAATAACATGTTAAGCAAGTATGTTTGAAACCTAAAGAACTGAAGCTTGGGAAATTCAGTCAACTGAAGGTGGATCGCTTCGGCAAGGTACTCATCTAAATTAAGCACGGGGACTGACTGGGACTCAGGGCTTAAATAATTTATTTTTAACAAGAAACCAAGGATAACATCACCTATACGACAATCGTCATCTAGACCTAACACTTGACAGACCAAAGACATTACCAGTTGCACCTCAGTCTTAAAAATGTGCAAGGGGTAAGGCGAGAAAAGACCTTCAAGGGACTGACCTTCCTTCAGGATACTTGACAAGCATTGACCACGACTTTCACTTTCGCAATTTTTGAAAAACTCGGCAAGGACAGATTCATTTACAGACTCACGATTTACAGGGTAAATTTCGGGCAGGCTAAGGTTTTCTCTGACGACCGAAGCATCAATTTTAAACAGTATTTTCGACGCGGACCTACTCACAATGATCCTCTGAGAGGGAGAATAGTTCACCGCGCACCATTCGGAAAATTCAGGGAAGTGGAGGGTTTGCTCAAGGGAGAAATGGTACAAAAAAGACTTGCATACATTCAGAACGTCATTCCCCTGTGAAAAATAAGACCACAATTTCTCTTTGCTGCCGGACACACTCCCTGTGGATAGGAAGGGGTCGCAGACGCCCCTGTGTCTGTCTACTAAAAATTCCTCTATGCCATCCGCGACCCGACCAGACACACAAACCTCGCTCCCTTGGTCCATTTCTTAATTTATAATGGTAATTGGACGAAGGAGTTACAGGGTTAAAGTCCTACTTGGCTTACTGTGGAGGCGTGTGTTTGGAACGTGCCTGGTACTGACAAATGGAAGCTCCCAAATTGCCAGGTCCTTTTCGCCGGGTCCCGAGCAAATAAAATAATCATTGGAGAGGTCAACCCTGCCTTTATAGGACCACCCAATTCGCCACATGGACAGCATTTATTTCCGCAACCACCACTTATCCCTAACTGCCATGCACTTCTATTTTCCAGTTTCATTCAAGACCGTAGATCGGGTTTCTCTTTAATTTCTGGCCTTTGGATGGTGTGCCACATATCCCGTTCCGCCCAGCGCCTTGGTGATAAACGATGTGCCAATATCCATCCCGGAATGATCTCCTACCGTCGATGAAATCGCCTTTTATCATGAGCCTTTGGATCAGGTGACACGTACCGAATTCCGCTGGGAGTCTGGGACTTATCCCCGGTGCAAGTTTCAACCCCGGAATCGATCCCAACCGTTGATCATTCTGCCTTTAAGTTTCGACCGTCGGATCAAGCACTATGTAATGAATTCCGCTAGGCTCCTTTCTTGTATCCAACGTGCAGCTTTGATCGCCGGAATTGTTCTCAGCCATTGATGTGATACCCCTTTAACTCTCCACCGTCGGATCATACGCCACGTACCAAATTCCGCTGGGCACTTCAGAATTATCCACCACGCTAGTTTAATCTCCGGAAATCGTAATAGCCGTTGATCTGGCTCACTTCGATCTTCAACCGTCAGATCGAGCACCGGGTAACTCATTCCACTGGGCGCTTTAGGTTTATCGGTCGTGCAGGTTCTGGTTTCAGAATCAAACTCAACCGTAGATGCGATCCGACTTCGCCTCTCTGCCATTGGATTGAGTAACATGTACCCGATTCTGCCGGATTGTATTGTTTTAACCAAGATGCAATTTCATGAAGCGAATTGGATATGGGCCGTAGATCTTCCCGAAACAACCTGATGGCCGCTGATCTGTGCGCTCGATAAACGCCCAGTCAAACCTTTATCTTTCTTCCATCTCTGAGGAGTGGAGAGAATATCAGCCATCGATTTTCTTCTTTTTTCCATCGCGGCTTAGGATCTTCGGTGACTTAATCGCCTTTTGGCCTATAGTCTCATTTTTACTATATATCCTTTAACCAAAGTATCCAAACAACCATTATTTTTCTTCTCCACCATGGTCTTTCACCCCTTTGGTAAATAATGGTGTTAACAGCTGGCTCCATCTGGGGATGATATCCTCCCTGCGAGGTATCAAAGAACTCGTAGACCAGGTGCCTGCTTTTTGATTTTGCATAATAACTCTCAAAAACCCATCTTTTGTCTTTTCTAAATATATCATTTTTATATATTTTAGAAAATGAACAGTAGGCCTCCTGGATCTCAGGGCTTTCACTGCGAGCTTCAAATGCACTCGGCTTACCATTCATGTTTATTTGTAAAGAAAAACAAGTATATACAATCTATGATACAAAATTTTACCTTCCTCTTCAGGACAGGTAATGCTTCAGATATCTTCCATTTACGGGGTTGCTCTCCAGAAGAACTCCATTTGTATATTCCAGCAAAAACGCATTCTGTCCTCTGTACCTAGAAACAACATAAGGTCCGACCCACATAGGGTCGAACTTTCCATGCTTGTCTTCGTTAGGAGCATCCCACTTCAATACCAGGTCATCAATCTGAAATGGCTCTTCCTTGATCCTTCTGTCAAAAGTATTCTTCATCTTCTCTTGATGAGACTGGCCTTTGTCATAAGCCTTACTTCTTCGTTCTTCTAGCTCAATGATCTGATTTATCCTCCGCTATATGTGATTTGGTTCTTCTTGTTGATCCTGGAAATATCTCATAACTGGTACCCCTAATGATGTTGGAAAAATTACTTCAGCACCATATACCAGTTGAAATGGAGACATGCCGATTGCTCTTTTAGTACTAATCCTGTCAGCCCATAGAGCATATTTTAGTTTGGTGTGCGAGGACCTCTTATTATCTTCCAACAGCTTTTTGATAATCCTCACCAGGCTTTTATTTGAAGATTCAGCTAATCCATTTCCTTGAGGGTAATATGCAGTTGAGTGATTGAGGCTTATATGATACTTATGACAAAAGTTAATCATCTTCCTAGATTTGAAAGCAGCTGCGTTGTCTGTTACTATCCTCTTTGGACACCCGAACCGAGACAATATATTTTCTTCAAGAAACTCCATGATCACATTCTCAGTGGCCCTCCTGGTAGGAATTGCTTCTATCCATTTAGTAAAATAGTCTGTAGCTGTCAAGATCCACCTGTGCTGAACTGATGGG
>LPNX010665457.1:456435-660236 GCA_001517045.1 Pseudotsuga menziesii | reverse complement strand
TTAGCTTCTATATTCCACTTTATTTCATGACCTTTCTTCAACATATTTGTAATATTCATCAAGATCTCGGCAAAGCTTGGTACAAATCTCCTCAAAAAAATTACATGTCCCAGAAATGATTGTATCTCCCTTTTGCTTCTGGGTTCTCCCACCTTCAGAATTGCACTTACTCTGTCAGGGTCAATCTTTATGCCATCCTTGGATATTATGTGGCCTAGCAGCTTTCCTTCTTCTAATGCAAAATTAGACTTCTTAGGGTTCAAATATATGCCATACCTCCTACACTTCATGAAGACCTTCTCCAGATGATGCAGATGTTCTCTGTCAGACTTTGAGTAGACTATGATATCATCCATATAAATTACCACGAAACTTCCAATTTCTCCTTCAAAGGCAATGTCCATAGCCCGCTGAAAAGTGGCGCCCGCATTCATCAAACCAAAAGGCATCTTCGCGTACATGAAAGTTCCCCATGGTGTAGTAAAGGCAGTTTTCTCCCGATCTTCTGGAAACACTTTGATCTGATTATACCCGAAAAAACCATCCAGCATCGAAATCCTTTCAGCTCCCACCACTTGCTGTAGTATATGATCCATCTTGGGTAAGGGATAGTTGTCTTTCATGGAGACCTTATTCAAATTGCGGAAATCTATGCACAGTCTTATCTCTCCATTCTTCTTTCTGACGGGGACCAAATTTGCAACCCATTTAGAAAATCTAAGTGTAACAATGATCTTAGCATCAAATAACTTCTTTATTTCCTTCTCAATGACAGGGAGCAGCTTAGGATTGATCCTCCTGAGTTTCTGCTTAAAAGGCTTTTCTCCAAGGTTTATAGGAATAGTGTGCTGTATGATAGATGTATCGTATTCTTTGAGGTCTTCATAACTCCAAGCAAACACATCTGTATATTTTTTCATCAACTTTACATACTCTTCTTTCTCTTTTTCTTGCAGCTTCTTGGATAATTTTAGGATTTTAGGATTTTCCTCAATGCCAATATTTTTATCTTCAACGGCATCACCAACAGGTTTCACTTTGGGGTTCTTGGCAACATCATTTTGATCAAAGATCCTTTCTAAAGGGATCAGGCCTCTTGGTATGAAATTATTTTTCAGCTGGATGATATCCTTACCTCCCAAGGTCTTCTTTAACCTCTCAGTATCTTCTTCTGCTTCAATTTCTTCGTCATCTCCAGGGGTCCTATCACTATCATTTTCATTGTCATAATGAGTATTCACAAACTCTCCTGACAACTCTAGAAATCTTTGGATCTGCATATCATCTTCAAACGCCTGCCAGTATTTGGAATTTTCAGGGATAGAAGGTCTGTTCAAAATCTCCACCTGGTATTCTTTTTGACTAGTCATTGGGGTCTCAAATATTCTAGCAGATACTGCCAAAGAATCAGCCACCAAATTGTCAACCCTGGGAACAACCTGAATCATATGCTCTGTGAATAAATTACCAAGCATATCCCATACTCCATTTCTGTAAGCCCTCATCTGAGGATGCCTGGCTTGATAACTCTCATTTACCTGGTTTATCACCAACTCAGAATCTCCCAAGATCCTGACTCTCTGAGCCCCCAAATTTTTCAAAGCATGTAATCCTAATAACAAAGCCTCATACTCTGCTACGTTATTTGTGCATTCAAAAATCAATTTGTATGACAAAGCTTTGAAATCATGAATAGGAGAAATGATATAGACACCATCCCCAGCACCAACCTTCGCAACAGATCCATCAAAGTACATGATCCATTGGCCTTCTTTTTCTGTTTTGCTTCCAAAGCTTCCTGTTCTAAAACTTCTTTTTCATCATTTCCCTGAGACTTCTCTTGCAATGCATTTTCTACCTCATGTGGGACAACCTCATTAAAGAAAATGGAAGACCCCAAATCAGTATCAACAGCATATATGTGATGGACTTCAGGTTTATCTTAACTGCTAACCACATAGGGAGTTCTTTTTTCACTATATAACCTTCTGCTCCCATCTGGAACAGGAATCATGGAATATGACATGTCCATCTATAAACTACCTTTCATCTTGAAGGTCCAAGATCTTGACAGCAATACCCCAAATTTAGGTGGAATATCTGCTACCACCACATCCATGACTATAGTTTTAGATGGCAATTTATTCAGGGTCACCACCATGTCTTTAATTAAACCAAGGAATTTTACTCTCTTAGAATCAAATGAGTATAAATCCTTATATGGTCTAGTCACTTCTAATCCCAGACTTTCCACGACTCCTTTGGGCATTAGATTATGGGATGCCCCTGAATCCAACATAGCATTGTGGACCACTTTGTCAAGCACATTTAGACTTAAATAGAAAGGAGGAACCTCTTCACCTTCTAAATTTTCAACTTTTGGTCCAAATGAAATAGCAGGATTATCATCATTTAGTTCTAAAATGTCTGACTGCCATTCTCCTTGGTTTTTGATCATTTTGGTGATAGTATCTCTGTATTCAGTGTTTCTCAATAATTCATTAAAGGGAACAGAGATTTTTAGTTTTGAAAGCTCATTTTGTAATTTAAAACCAGCACCCATCTTTTCCACATCAATCGGAGTCGCCTTCTTTATTATTTTAACCCTTTGTACATCATTTTCTACCTCTTTACTCACAAAATGTTCCTTTTGTATTCCTTTCCCCTTTTCTGTATTTAAAGAACTAGAGGAAGGCTGATTTGGGTTTTCCTTCCCTCTATTTATGGGGACGTCCCTATTCCTCAGTCTCATTTTCCTTTGCACATCATCCATTGCATGCAAATAACCTCTCTGATATAGCTCATTTTCAAATTCTTCATTTGGACCTTCGTGCGCAAACATATTATGTTCTTCTTCAGTAAGATATATTTCTGAATCTTGTTCTCCAAACAGATGAATCTCATTTTCAGGTGGATCTTCTTCATCACCAACATAATTTTCAGGGAAAGGCGGACGGATAGGCTGTTCTTCTTGGTTTCTTGGATTTCTCTGCCTGTTCTGGGGAGGGACAGGGGGATTGGGTCTTCTGAAATTTGGATTCCTGATTTGGGGATCCCCCTACTCCCTGTTGAAGGGCCTAGTATCCATGGTTAACTTATCCATCAACTTTTCCATAGTCTTCAACATCGTCTCAAATTTAACATCAGCGAAAGAAGATGAAGTAAAAGGCCCATTGTCTTCTTTTCTCCTCCTGTCCATGTCTCTATGTTTTATCTTTCCACTAGCCATCATGTTAGCTTCCACTTCTAGGGCATCAGTAAACATGGCCGCAAGAGTTTCCGATCTCCTCTCCCGTAATGAAAATGCAAAATCATTATCAAAAGCTCCAGCATAATGCAGTTGAGCAGCTGCAGGGGAAGGTTTTATATCTTCAGGAATAGAGTTGTAAGCCCTCATGAATCTGCTTGAAAATTCATGAACAGACTCAAAACCCCCCTTCTTAAGACTATTGTACTGAGATAAAAGCTGCAGAGGGTTCTGTTTATCATCCCACCTGTCCAAAAAAGCGTTTTGAAAGGCCTGAAAATTTGCTATAGATCCATTAGGCAAGTCCTTAAACCACTTCTTTGCTTCCCCCGACAAACTTTGGGCAAATAACCGCAGTTTGACATCAGGATAGTCAACTTCTTCCAAGTCAATGAAGTCCTCAAACTTGGCAACATGCTTTTTTGCGGTTATATCACCTTCCCCATCAATTAAAGAAATCCTCTGAGAATAATTTTGGGGGAGATCATGTAATACAGCCGGAAAACGCAAGGGAGCAAATCTAGCGGCCATTGGCCTGGGTGGGTTCACAGGAACTGCAGTACTTTGAGAATGCTCGGAGGCTGTTGTTTCAGCTTTAGAGGTTTGTTGCAAGCCCTTCCAGAGGGAATCTAACAGATAGGATTCTAACCTACTAGGATTGGACTCTGTATTTTTGAGGTCGGAATCAAACCTAGCTCTCAACCCACAAGGAATGAACTCAGTATTTTTTAGGTCGGGTTCAGATCTAGTTCTTAACAGGGTCTGCACAGTATTGACTTCCCATGCTGGATTAATATGGGAATCTGGTGATGATGATGGGCCGAACAAAGGGAAATCTAACTTCTCTTTATTTTTTCTCTTAAACAACTTTTCTGGATCCTCAAAACTCTTCAGGATTTCGGTATCAGAGTTACCTCGTGTATGTCTTCTTGAAGCTAGAATGTCGTCCTTGAATTCTGAAACAATTTCACAATGAAGTCGCCAGGGAAAATATACAACCTTCTTTTCTCTTTGAAATTCCTGTTTACCCACAGAAATCTCTCTTAATCTTTGTCGTTCTCCCAGGGCAGATAAGCACTTTCGTCCCCGGCAACGGCGCCATTTTGTTAGCACTCAGAATGTACCCAGGTTGTAAAAGGTATACTCCAAGGCAACAGCAAAACCACTTTAGGAAGAAACTGGTATTTTCTTCCAAAGAGGGATCTCTCAATAAAGATTTAACAAAACCAGATTTAAAATAACATACACAGATTTATGTATTTGGCTGAAACAATCACATAACCATTGGGCATGGAGTCATATACACATATAAAAATACCACAAAGACATATACATGATATCCATCAAAGGCAAGATAATCATATCATCGCAGTCATTCAAATTGATTCAGGTGGAACATAAGAGATGAAGGAACAACCCATTAATACATAGCATCAACCAGGATGATTTCTATATCAACTTTAGCAGAAAAAGTCATATAATATCTGAAATGATAACCAGAGCATAAACACATGAATTCTGATCATCTAATGCTATATTCCATATACGAGGAAGAAACAAAATGGAGTGTTACACAAGGGAAACACAATCACATTAAGAAAGAAGCACAGATTGAAATATCAACGACACATGAATCTCTGACAAAAGTCTCATGCATTCACTTTGTCATTTCACAAACAAATATGTTCTCCAAAATTATTCACCACCCGATGGGTTCCAACCCCCATCTCTTAAAAAAGATGCATATTTATACATAAAATGATCGGTGCTCCAACAAGAAGATCAATAACAGAACGATCGGCTTAATTTAGAGTTTGTAACTGAATTCCTAACCCTAGGAAGTTTGTTACAACTCCAATCCTAACAGACCATAAAGTACGAATCAACTTGACAACAAAATTTTGTCCCATCAGCTCCATATCTTTGCCCCATCAGCTCCACGTCTTTGCCCCATCAGCTCTTCAGTGCATGACACCTGTTCTTAAGGATGGAGAATATACTTTGTCTTTCCAAACCACTCCACAGCTTTCCACTGCTCCGAACTTGGGGTGTCACACTCCATCATTTCCCGAATAGCTACCTCGAGCTCCATATATGCTTCATAGGACTTTCTGGGTAATCTGCTCCTGATGATGGCGAACTTCTGCAGAATCTCGAAATCTTCTGTGAGCATATCCACAATGGTCTTCCCTGTTAGGTTTTTCTCCAAAACATTGAATTTTGAGTGTTCCATGCGGCACTGAACAAGCAGGTTATGATAATGTTCCTGTGAGAACATCCACCCTTCTCCATCCCAGAAAGAAGGCAATCCGTACTCGAACAGTTCTTTAAACTCCTGTTTAAAATTATTTACCTGCAGCAACAACCCTTCTGATTTATCATGGACCGTTTTGATTAAGTGATGCTTATGGATGATTTTCTTTGCCCACATCACTATTGACACTCTGTCCTTTATGCCCAATTCCTTCAACTTCTGATATGATAATGAGTTTAGAAAATTTAATGTGTTCTGAGCCGTAACAAGGGGTCTTTTCTCCATATGTTCGTTAACCAGTTTCAGCCTCTGGTGGGCTGTATTTATCATTATATTCAAATCATCAATAAAATTTAAATAGTGCTTGAACTTGGTAATCTCTATACACAGGGTATCCCAAATGATGTGTTTTGCCCCCTGAAGAGGGCCTTTCCCAATGCATTTTTCCTTTAGTTCATTAAATTTCTTCTGTAATTGATTCCTGTCCTGCAGTATTTGTTTTTTGCTTTCATTAACTTTGGCCAGTTCAGCTCTCATCTTTTCATTTTCTGCTTTCAAATCTTTGATTGCTTCTTCTTTCAAACTCACCTGGGACATTGGCACCAACAAATCGTCAGTAGAGAAATCATCTAATGGCTTCTGGATATTTACAATAGACAAGTCCTCGTCGGTGGGAGTCTGGCTCATCAACTCTTCCATAATCTCCTTCTCTTCATTCTGATCTTTTTTCATCAAGGAGATTTGGGATAACAGTTCCTCCCTTTCGGCTTCCCACTTGTCTTTTTCTTCTTGTAGCTCTCCTGCTCTTCCTTTGTATTCCAACATCTCCTGATGGACTTTATCATTTTCTTCTTGGAGGGCTAGCAACTCAGATGACTGAACATGTTCAGTACCTGGGATCTTCAGTTTCTTCTTCAGGACCTGGAGCGCATTATCCTTTTCCTCTAACAGCCTTTTGATTGCCTGTGTACTGTCTGAACTAGCAATGTCTGTCTGTAGCTTCTTAATCTGAACAACATTTGCTTTATTTTCCACTTTCTCATATTTCAACTGAATCTCCAATTTATCTATCAAAACCTGTAATTTATTAATCTTCACCATGGCTTGTAGTAAGTCTGAGTAGATGATATCACTGGTCTGTTTGTGGAGTTGAATTTTATCTGGAGTGCTGATTTTGTCTAACCGGATCTCCATTTTAGACATTTTCTTGTCACTTACCATAGCCATTTTAAAAGTATTCCTCTCAGCATCTCTAGCAAAGACCAGAGAGGTTTTCGAACTGTACAAACTTCTAACCTTCGGGAGCAAATTCCTCGTTTCCTCCATAGATTGTTTCCTCTTTTCCATGTAACTGGCTTTTAGGTCTTCCTTCGACTTAAACACGTGGCATAATTCCGAACTATCTACATCACCCTCTGTATTTTTAAAAGAGAATTGACTTACTTGCACCGCTTTCAGGGGAACTAGGGAACCTCTTTTGGAACCATCAGAAACCTCCTCATCTACAATTTCACCACTTTGAAGCAGCTTTGTCCTTTTATGGGGGCCTTCCTCGTCTACATCCATACTCTCAGTTTCGGACAAACTTCTCTTGACCAAAATACCAGCACCTTCTGTTATTTGGGCTGCTGTCTCTTTATCAGTCTTTGACTTGTCAGTACACTGTAGCAAATTGGCCATTTCAGCTAGCCCCTCAATAGCCTAATGCTCAAATGGTTTATTCTTGTTTTCCTGTTTTCTCAATGAGATCACCTGGTGGGGGTCGTAGTTCATATTTACATCTTTTATGAAATCCATATTCTCCATCAACTTTTCTACAAATGCCAGGGCACCTTTACCTTTAAAAATGAAAGGGCCGACTTTAAATGGAAATTTAATATTCAAAGATTTCTTGAAAGCACCAAAGTGCTCTTCTTCAGATATCAATCTCTGCCTCATGAACTCTAGTGCGAAAATCCCTGGTGTCAAGAAGGATGGTAGCCTATAAGGCTGACCAGTAAAGCCATATATTCTTAACATTGTGTAACCTCTGTACAGGAACCAGTCCCCCACCCGATCTTCGGGTGACGACTGCATTAGGCATCTCATCTCGTCCAGGACACAGGGCAGGTCTTCATCAAATAACATTCTGTACATTTCAGACATGATCGAATTGGCAAATTCGATCATGTTGATTTGCTTGGGCAAATCAGAAGAGCATAGAGCACTCAAGAATTTCAATTCAGTAACATTAGAGCATAATAACATGTTAAGCAAGTATGTTTGAAACCTAAAGAACTGGACCTTGGGAAATTCAGTCAACTGAAGGTGGATCGCTTCGGCAAGGTACTCATCTAAATTAAGCACAGGGACTGACTGGGACTCAGGGCTTAAAGAATTTATTTTTAACAAGAAACCAAGGATAACAGCACCTATACGACAATCGTCATCTAGACCTAACACTTGACAGACCAAAGACATTACCAGTTGCACCTCAGTCTTAAAAATGTGCAAGGGGTAAGGCGAGAAAAGACCTTCAAGGGACTGACCTTCCTTTAGGATACTTGACAAGAATTGACCACGACTTTCACTTTCGCAATTTTTGAAAAACTCGGCAAGGATAGATTCATTTACAGACTCACGATTTACAGGGTAACTTTCAGGCAGACTAAGGTTTTCTCTGACAACCGAAGCATCAATTTTACATAGTATTTTCGACGCGGACCTACTCACAATGATCCTCTGAGAGGGAGAATAGTTCACCGCGCACCATTCGGCAAATTCAGGGAAGTGGAGGGGTTGCTCAAGGGCGAAATGGTACAAAAAAGACTTGCATACATTCAGAACGTCATTCCCTGTGAAAAATAAGACCACAATTTCTATTTGCTGCCGGACACGCTCCCTGTGGATAGGAAGGGGTCGCAGACGCCCCTGTGTCTGTCTACTAAAAATTCCTCTCTGCCATCCGTGACCCGACCAGACACACAAACCTCACTCCCTTGGTCCATTTCTTAATTTATAATGGTAATTGGATGAAGGAGTTACAGGGTTAAAGTCCTACCTGGCTTACTATGGAGGCGTGTGTTCGGAACGTGCCTGGTACTAACAAATGGAAGCTCCCAAATCACCAAGTCCTTTTTGCCAAGTCCCAAGCAAATAAAATAATCATTGGAGAGGTCAACCCTGCCTTTATAGGACCACCCAATTCGCCACGTGGACAGCATTTATTTCCGCAACCACCACTTATCCCTAACTGCCATGCACTTCTATTTTCCGGTTTCATTCAAGACCGTAGATCAGGTTTCTCTTTAATTTCTGGCCTTTGGATCGTGTGCCACGTATCCCGTTCCGCCCAGCGCCTTGGTGATAAACGACGTGCCAGTCTCCATCCCGGAATGATCTCCTACCGTCGATGAAATCTCCTTTTATCATGATCCTTTGGATCAAGTGACACGTACCGAATTCCGCTGGGAGTCTGGGACTTATCCCCCGTGCAAGTTTCAACCCCGGAATCGATCCCAACCGTTGATCATTCCGCCTTTAAGTTTCGACCGTCGGATCAAGCACTATGTAATGAATTCCGCTGGGCTCCTTTCTCGTATCCAACGTGCAGCTTTGATCCCCAGAATTGTTCTTGGACGTTGATGTGATACCCCTTTAACTCTCCACCGTCGGATCATACGCCACGTACCAAATTCCATTGGGCACTTCGGAATTATCCACCGCGCTAGTTTAATCTCCGGAAATCGTAATAGTCGTTGATCTGGCTCACTTCTATCTTCAACCGTCAGATCGAGCACCAGGTAACTCATTCCACTGGGCGCTTTAGTTTTATCGGTCGTGCAGGCTCTGGTTCCGGAATCAATCTCAACCGTAGATGCGATCCAACTTCGCCTCTCCGCCATTGGATTGAGTAACATGTACCCGATTCCGTCGGATTGTATTGTTTTAACCAAGATGCAATTTCACGAAGCGGATTGGATATGGGCCGTAGATCTGCCCGAAACAACCTGATGGCCGCTGATCTGTGCGCCCGATAAACTCCCGGCCAAACCTTTATCTTCCTTGCATCTCTGAGGAGTGGAGAGAATATCAACCATCGATTTTCTTCTTTTTTCCATCGCGGCTTAGGATCTTCGGTGACTTAATCGCCTTTTGGCCTATAGTCTCATTTTTACTATATATCATTTAACCAAAGTATCCAAACAACCATTATTTTTCTTCTCCACCATGGTCTTTCACCCCTTTGGTAAATAATGGTGTTAACACATAGCATATCGTACATTTTAGGTATCTCATCACATGCTTTGTAGCTACCAAGTGAACATGTTCACAAAGTGTTCACAACAAAGCATATATTTGGTTGGGTATTCGTCATATACATCAATGAATCAATGATATGTCAGTATAGTGTCACATCCACTAATTCTGACAAAGAATCAACCAACAACTTCATGTGTGTATCCATCTGTTTGGCCATGGCTTTACATTCCAACATGTCAAACATTTTCAGTATTTTCACTGCATACTTCCCTTGGTTAAGGAAGATTCCTTTTGGGCTCTTCCATACTTCAAGACCTAGTAAATAATGCATCAAGCCAAGTTCTCTCATCTCGAATTCTACAGCGAGCTTCTTCTTACACTCTGAGATTTGCTTCTCATTACCTGTCAAAAATAAGTCATCCACATACAACAGTAATATGACAGGTTCATCATCCATAACCTTGAAGTAAAGGTTAGGATCAACCTTACTTTTTGTATATCCCAAGCTTGTCAAAAAAATATCGATTCTTCCATACCAATCTCTTGGAGTTTGTTTCAATGCATACAAAGCCTTCTTCAATTTATAGACATGTGTTCTTCTGTCTTCAACTTCAAAACCTTGTGGTTGTTCTATGTACACTTATTCTTCAATAACACCATTCAGGAAGGATGTTTTCACATCCATCTGGCGTATCTTCCATTCAGTCTTGGCTGCTAGTGCCATGATGGTTCTGATAGAAGTGTACCTTGCTACAAGAGCATATGTCTCTTCATAATCGATTCCTTCCTTTTGATATAATCCACGGGCCATAAATCTGGCTTTGTACTTCTCAATACTTCCATCGGCTATATGTTTTATTTTGTAGATCCATTTGGAAGATACCACACTTTTTTCTTCTAGCTTGGAAACTATTTCACATACATCACTCTTCATTATGGATTGGTACTCTTCCGTCATATCTTCTACCCATTCTTTATTTTGAACAGCTACTTCAAAACAAGTAGGTTCTTTGTCTACAAGATCACACATCAAAGCCACATAACTAGGAAATGGCTTTGGCTTCTTGCTCTTCCTTCTAGAGCCTTTTGGAGCCTTCTAGAGCACCATACCTTTATGCTTCTTGAATAATATCGTAGACCAAGTTAGCTTTCTCTTGTGGGAGATATTCATGTGGGGAGGTTCTTGGGGTTCCAAAATATCATGTTCTTCTGGAATCTCATCTTCATGAGAAGGTGTAACTTCCTTCATCGGTTCTACATCTCTGGGAGCTACAACTTCTTCATATGTTTCTTCAGGTTGGCGCTTTCTTGAATTCTTGAGAGTTGCATCTTTATCAAAGGTTACATCCCTGCTAATTTCCATGTGATGGTAACCTTGTATATAGATTTTGAAGGCCTTGGAGACCTCACAGTACCCAACAAATATTCAATTCTTTCTGGAAGGATCTAATTTGGTTCTTTTCTCTTTTGGTATATGAACAAATACTCTACAACCAAATATATTAAGGTGACTTACCTTTGGTTTCTTTCCCGTGAACATTTCTTCGGGGGTTTTGAATCCAAGTGCATTATGGGATATTATGTTTTGGACATACACTGTTGTCCTTGTTGCTTCATCCCATAGGTACATAGGAGGATCTTGATTATGGATCAAGGATGCTTCTGAGTGACCTTTTAGTTCATACAGGCCACCCTCTAGTGACAGATACATCTTCTAGAGAACATATTCTTCAACTTCTACTTTTTCTATCTTCTTGGGAGGTTCTTCTTCTTCTTCTTCTTCTTCTTCGAGTTAAGTTAGCATGATGTATTTTGTTATTATTCCTCTTAAATTATTCTTTCTTTGTCGAATAATTTCTGGCAATGTGTCATATCTTGTCACAATGGTAACATTGATAAGTGGAGAAGTTTT
Organism: Pseudotsuga menziesii; assembly: GCA_001517045.1. Taxonomy (NCBI): domain Eukaryota; kingdom Viridiplantae; phylum Streptophyta; class Pinopsida; order Pinales; family Pinaceae; genus Pseudotsuga; species Pseudotsuga menziesii. The sequence goes on along the minus strand of LPNX010665457.1, from coordinate 648,581 downwards.
TTTACTTGTAATCTCTATATTTATGCTTTTGAAATTGTTAGATTTTTAATGGTTATACAAGATCTAAAACATTTAGCATCATAACATCGTAACCATAAGCAAAGTAACACTGAAAGAAAGACGAGTATAGTAACACAAGAGAACACAAATATTTTCCTTGGGGAAACCACAAGGGAGAAAACCTTGCAAAACTTCCTCAATATAGAATTCGAGCAAGTACAGTGTAAAACCCCAAGAACAAGAATAGATGTTCCTCTTCCACAGTATACTCTCTCTCTCTCTCTTGTGTTACACACAAGTGAGTGTGTGTGTGTTCAAATGAGGAACACACCTCTATTTAAACTCTATCTTCCACTTGAATTTTTCCCTAATAGGCCAGCCCCAACAAACTTATAGGGTCGACTTCACCTAGGAAGACACAAAACAATATAATATTATATTTAGGAGGGTTCTATTGACCCGGCTTACAACATAGATTTTACCTCATGACTCTATGATGACCAAATACAATAATATCATCCTGATAGAGGAATAAAACATATCCAATAGATTACAACAATTAAATACATTTAGAATGTTCTTCAAAGTTACAATATTTCAACACTCCCCCTTAACGAGAAGGGCATTCTAATAACAACAACATCAATTGTAGGAGCAAGGAGAGAGAACATCTTCATCATCATCAAGGTTATACATCTATAAATCATTGGAATTTTTATTCAACAACATTAGCAACTAGAATAGTTACTAGAACATCTTCAATATCTCCAGTACTAGAGCATCATCTTCTACAGCACTGATTCTTCATCTTTGATCTTTATCTTCTGCAGCACTCGATCATCTACAACAACACTTGATCTTTCAATCAGCAACAACATCATCTGTAGCAACACTCCCTCTTAACTAGGAAGGTATTCTACAAACATCATCACAAACATACAATTGACTAGTGAATCTCTATATGTCATAGGAATTTTTGGAACAACATCAACATCAATCTCAACATGAGAATAGTGGATCATCTTCTGCAACCTCAGTATGTAAATATTGAATCCTCTTCTGTAACATCAGTATGTGAATACTTAAACATCATCTGCAACATCAGTATGTAAATATTGAAACATCATCATCTGCATCATCAATATGTAAATATTGAAACACCATTTGCAACATCAGTATGTAAATACTAAGACATCATCATCTGCATCATCAGTATGTAAATACTAAAACATCATCTACAACATCAGTATGTAATAACTGAAACATCATCATCTGCTTCATTAGTATGTAAATACCGAAACATCATCTACAACATCAGTATGTAAATACTGGAACATCTTCATCTGCATCTTCAGTATAAAGATGTTGGAACATCGTCGTCATCATCAACATAGAGATGTTGAAACAACATCATCATCAATATCAGTATAGAAATATTGAAACTGCCTCATCATCATCAGTATAGAAATGTTGAACCTGCCATATCATCAGTATGAAAATACTAAACCTGTCATATCAACATCAGCATAAAAATACTGAACTTGCCACATCAACATCAGTATGAAAATACTGAACTTGCTGCATCAACATCGGTATCAATATCAGTATGAAAATACTAAACTTGCCACATCAACATCAATATGAAAATATTTAACTTTCCACATCAACATCAGTGTGAAAATATTTAACTTTCCACATCAACATCAGTATGAAAATATTGAACCTACAACACATGATCCAATTACGAGATGATCAATACCTATCACATTAGTACATAAGTCCAAGGACAATGCAATCCTCACCTGATCCAATTACAGGATGATCGACCCCTATCACCTTAGGACATAAGTCCAAGGACATTGCAATCCTCACTTGATTCAATTATGGCATGATCAACCCCTATCACTTTAGGACATAAGTCCAAGAACGATGCAATCCTCACACCTCAGATTGGCGTTGATTAGCAATCCAACCATTGGCGTTGATTCCAAAGCATCTTTCAAGGGCTAAGATTTAGGTTATGGTGCACCAAAGCAAAATGAAAACTAAAGGTTTATCTAGTAAAAACTAAGAGTTTATCTAGTTCATATATAATATCATGGTATGGTGGGGGCAAGAGCTTTACAGCACATGCCAAAGGTGGTTTGTAAAAGGGTAGGGAGGGGTGCTACGATTCTCTAGGGAGGGTGGCGCCCTACCCTTTACATACCACTTTTGTTACTATACTTTGGTTTTTTAGTTGTTATATATTTTATTGTATTATTTTTTAAATGTGTTATGTGCCATTATTTTTGTTATTTGTTATTTGTTTTGTTTATCATACTTTGGTTTTTTTGGTTGTTTTATTTTGTTGTTATATACTTCATTTTATTGGTTTTTTTGTTGTTATATATTTTATTTTATTGGTTTTCTTAGTTGATTTTTTTGTTGTTATATATTTTAGTTTATTTGTTTTTTAGTTTATTTTATGTGTTATTTGTTATTTTTTATTTATTTATTTGCTATTTGTTATTTGTTTTGTTCATTTTATTTGTTATTTGTTTTATTTATTTTTGTTTTTATTTGTTTATTTATGTTTTACTTACTTTATTTGTTATTTTTGTTTTGTTTTGTTTATTTTTTATTTATTTTCTTGTTTTGTTTATTATATTTGTTTATGAAAATCATATTTATATTTTTGTTTTTATTTTTTTTAAATATTATTTTTTAACATTATCTTGTTTGTTTGTTTTGTTTTTTAATATTTGTATATATTTTTGGTTTGTTTTTTAATATTTGTATATGTTTTAGCTATAGGTAAAAGTTTAATATATGTAGCTTTATCAATGAAGATTTGTGAGCCTACCCATTTCAGCATTAAGCAATAGCTAACTCATTATTTGATAAGCACTTGCAGATGCATATTGAGTAACTGGTACCCTATTAAGACCACAAAGTCTCTCAATAGCATTAACTCGTTTGTTAGACAGAACATATGCTAGGAACTGAAATGGATCACTTGCTTGCAATACAAAGTTAAATAAATGAAAATAGGCAAGGAAAACATAGTTAGATGTTGACTTATAATACAGTGGTTAAAAAAATAAGATACAAAGAAAGAGATTTGAAATAAGTAACATAAAATACCCAATGGAAGATGACATTGATGTCCCCAAAGAAATCCAAGCTCCATAAAATTCCAATTTAGAGGAAGAATATGTCCTACATGATATTGTTGATAAGTTTCATTTCTTGAAGAAAATGTTAAATTTGACAATTTTTTGATAAGATATATTAGTAATGTTTTGACTTTCAAACTTTATTTTAGAAATAAAATTTCTATATATATTGTTTTTAATGTCATTTACAAATATATGGTATAGTTTTTTCTTGAATTTATGTGAATCGTCACATTTTGGAAAATAATATGAAATAGTATCATTTTTATACAAAAATACTCTGAAAATTCATTGAAAATGGTTTTAATGCCTTTATTTTCTGGATTTTTTTACAATTTTGTTAATAAAATTATCTTATTTTGACCATAAAAATGTTTTATTTTAAAGAAAATATTGCAAAATGTATATGTTTTTTATTATAACTTACTTCTAAATCTATGTTATTTTGTTAAATTTCTAAAAAACACACTTGAAAATAGAAATTAAAAATATTTTACCACGTAGATGATTCAACGGCCCAAAAAAATACCTCAAAATGAAAATGTGTGATACTAGTATCAACCCTTTTTAAAACGGAGGTAAAAATAGCTACTAAAATTAAAAGAGAAAAACGAGAACTGTGTCGAGTTCTCGTTTCATAGTATAAGTGGTTAAAAGTTCGTGGATCCAATTACGGGATGATCAATCCTATCACGTTAGGACATAAGTCCAAGGACGATGCAATCCTACCACAACATAGAGACAAAGGTCTACGGATCACTTTAGGACTAATGTCCAGGGATGATATAATCCCACTGCAACAAGGAGACAAAATTCTGCGGATCACTTTAGGACTAATGTCCAAGGATGATACAATCCCACTGCAACACGGAGACAGAAGTCTGCGGATCACTTTAGGACTACTATTCAAGGATTATACAATCCCACTGCAACATCATCATTGTTCCTCCTTACGAATCATCATTGTTACTCTTTACGATAAAGTTCTATAACATCATCATCATCGTTCCTTCTTATGAGGAAGCTCTATATCATCATCATCATTGTTCCTCCCTATGAGGAAGGTCCTTTCGAACCACACCAAGCTATGAGATCACACCTGATCCCAAACATCATCTTGAGGTGCTATTTCTAGCACTTCCTCTTTGCATCTATAATGAGTTTGTCCTCTCATGTCAGATCATCGACATATACCAGTCTTTTGCATTCAACTTTAAAGTAAAGGTTGGAACCCGTTTTACTCTTGGTAAAGCCTTAGTCCATCAGGAAGTTGTCCATCATGTCTACCATGTCAAACTTAGATTCTGCAGTCACTCCCTCTTTCCAGGGAGGTCTTTTCAAACGTCACCGAGCTTGTCTCGAAAGTGTTCAAGCTTTATACAAGACAGAGGCTTAGTCAACACATCTGCCATATGTTCCTTTGTAGGAACATACTTGAACTTTACAGCTCTCTTCTGCAGCTTGTTCTTTACCATTATTCTCTTGTACATCCGCAACTAAATCGTACATCCATAACTTGCATCATTCTTCTTGTGTGAACTTCATCATTCTTCTCTTATAGGTGATTGCATGCAATGCTTCCTAGAAGTCGAATATAGTTGTATGATTAGAAAGATTTCATAACATATTCATAATGACAAATTCTTATGCATAAAGATGTGTGTTATGTAATTATGCAACTATTTCAGCTAATATAACATTCATCCATATCACGTATACATATGGTAACTTTCATTAGAGGAAATTTGGGGTCTAAAATGGGCCTTATAAGAAAACATGCCAAAATAAGTTTTTGTGAGTTGGAATTCAAGAACCAATAGAATTTCAATAAAATGAGTCAACCATAATGGTTGAATTGACATATTTGTCATAAAAAAAATATGTTTTTTGGTTCGTATTTTCGACATATCTCATTGTATTTTTACTCAAATTTTGATCGGGAGAGCTCGTTGGATGCGGAATTTGATTCTGCATCTAACGAGTACTCACACTACGTACTTTTAATGGACCTTTCTACCCAAAAAACAAGAAATATCTGAAAAAACGTGATGATGATGTTATCATCACCTTTTTTCAGGTATTTCTTGTTTTGGGGGTAGTGGGGTCCATCAAAAGTATGCAGTGTGGGTACTCGTTGGATGCAGAATCAAATTCCGCATCCAACGAGCTCTCCCGATCAAAATTTGAGTAAAAACACAGAGAGATATGTCGAAAATACGAACACAAAAAGTAGATTTTTTCTTTTTTCCTCCAAAATTAATCAATATTATTTTATTATTTTAACTATTATTTTATTATTTTCCTTAGGAGGCCCATTTTAGACCCCAAAATTCCTCTAATGCTAGATACCTTCCATCTCTACCAAGACATTATGTCAGCAAAGAGGTTTCAATCTAGATAAGTAGGAATGGAATGTTGTACAGCACCATAAGCCACTTACTCATCATATGCATATTAACAACAAATTGTTCATCAATGCAAAACACTCTAATCATGCATAATACACTTCCTAAATCATATGCACATAACTGAACAACTAGATATATAGGAAATGACAATTCAAATACTTATCTTTGTTTGTTTGGTAGTCTCCATCTTGATCTCTGTCTTCTTGAATTACTGTAGTCTCTGCCAATGTGTTCAACTTCATTGTCTAATTTTGAGGACTTATAATTCCCAAGAATCATGTCAAGATTCTCGAACTTTGAAATCTACCGTAGTCGCTCCCTCTGAGATGGAGCACCATCCTGCCTCTGCATCTTGTACTCTTTGCAATAGGATAATGGAGTGGCAGGTAGCCTCCTTTGCTACTAATTTTCTTTGTATCCATCTATGTCACCTATCGAGGTCATTAGATATCAAGATCCTTCGTCTCAAACTTTGTTGCAAGTTTTCTCTTGCACCCATCTATGAGCTTCTCATCCTTCATAGGATTCTATCTTCAACCTTGTAGTAAAGGTTGGGATCTCCATCACTCTAGTTGATCCTCAAGCTCCTCATGTAATTTTATGTGCTATCCCATAGGTGCCTACTGAGCTTGTACAAATCCTTATGTGCATAGGTGGTTCTCTGTAAAGAGTCTCAAATCCTGTAGGTTTCTCGATCTGTTCTTCTACTTTGATTACACCAACTGTCTAGTGTAATATCCACCACTGAAGAGGTGTGTCTAGCCTCTAGAGAAGTGTCTTGCCATAATCTACTCTTTCTTTTTGATAGAAACCACAAACCTTGCATTGTATCTTTTGATACTTTAACATGTTGTATACTTGATCTTACAGATCTTCTTGGAAGACTTTACAAAACTTCCCTTCATGTCTCGAAATCATATCCAAACATTATTTTGTATGATCGACTGGTACTTCTTGATCATATCATCCTTCCATTCTTGCTTCTTGGGACATTCTTTCAAAAAGTGTCCTTTTTTATCACAACTAAACATTTGAGTTGTGAGATGTCCTTCTGAAGTCCTTTTATTCCTTGTGGGAATGTTCTTTCTTCTTCTTGGCTTGAGTTGTTAGGATTTGTCCATCTCTTCTTCTTTTGCTTTGCTTTGACTTCATCTCCCTCTGAATCTATAGCTTCTTCTTTGACATAGTTCTCACGTCATGCTTCTTCAAGTATGAGAAGCAATCTATACTTCCATTCTTAGAAGTTCGCGACCCTTTCAAGCTTGTCCTTAAGCTTGGTACAGTCTGTCATCATGATGAGAACCTCAAATGGAAATAGAGAAGATAAAACTTACCAATGAGATTGCTTTAACTTTATTCTTGCTTGAAGGATCTTCTGGAAGACTACTTCTGATTGGATAGAAATATGCGCCTCCTTGAGGCGAGCTGAGCAGTATACTTATTTTCTCAAAATTGTGGACAGAACTGCAAAATATATGATGCCCTACTTTTTCTTGGCATTGGTGTTACGTTAAAATTTGAAAGTCCACAAAATGAGAAACTTCTTACATAGAAAGATGCGCACTCCTAGGGAGAGTTTGATGGTCCTCCTTTTGCAACTGGTTGGTGGAGGGAAGTGCCCGAAACAGGAAGCCCTAGTTTTTCTCTAGTTTCTTCTACGTAATTGACCTATCTTATTTCTTTGATAGCTCCGAAGTTTTTGCTCCTCAAGGTCTGAAACTTCGTCCTAAAGTAGTGTGGTTTGTCTTCTTTCCAACCACATAAGTTGGAGCAGAATTGGATTCATGAATTGACATATGCGAAGTTTCTCAATGTGACTTATTTCAGGACTTTTCAGCATAGCAAAATTGTACAGACTTCCATGTGTCACTGGTTTACCTTCGGAGTCTGAAACTTTGACCACAAAAACTCCAATTTGTGCCCTATCTAAAACATCTTGCGGAATTTCATTTGGACCTTCCTAGCCCGAGATATAGCAAGTCTCCCTAGGTCACCTATTTAATGATGAATTTTAGGAGAGGATGGAACCCTGAGTTGGAAGAATCATATCTCCTAGATTAAAGCGAATCTGAGACTGAAAATTTCACACAAGGTACAAAAAGATTTCAACTTCTCCCTATAAAAGTTTCACCTCCTAATTCGTCACCAAACTTGAGTTATAGCAAAAGTCCCAACATGACTAGTTTTTTTCTTCTAGGTTTTTTCAAGCATGAAACCCTAATCTCCAGTGGTTGTAGCTGTAGCAGTGTTTCGGCTGCACAAAGACATCTTTCAGAGTGGCTCTGATACCATGTTAGATTTTTAATGGTTGTACAAGATCTAAAACATTTAGCATCATAACCATGAGCAAAAGATCACTGAAAGAAAGACAAGTACAACAACACAAGAGAACACGAATTTTCCTCGAGGAAACCAAAAGGGAGAAAACCCCGCAAAACCTCCTCGATATAGAATTCGACCAAATACAGTGTAAAACCCCAAGAACAAGAATAGTTGCTCCTCTTTCACGGTATACTCTCTTTCTCTCTCTCTCTTGCGTTATACACAAGTGAGTGTGTGTGTTCAAATGAGGAACACACCTCCTTTATTTATACTCTATCTTCCACTTGACTTTTTCCCCAAGAGGTCAGCCCCAACAAACGTACTGGGGCAACTTCACCTAGGAAGACACAAAACAATATAATATTATATTCAGGAGAATTCTATTGACCCGTCTTACAACGAAGGTTTTACCTCATGACTCTATGATGACCAAATACAATAATAACATCCTGACCAAGGAATAAAACATATCCGATAGATTACAACAATAAAATACATTTAGAATATTCTTCAGAGTTACAATATTTCAACAAAAACTCCTTAGGAAGATAAGACCCCTTATGAGTTTCCTTTTTGAAATGATGTTTTTATTTTCTTCTTTTGGTATGAATAGCTAGAGCATGGTCATCATCTCCAAGTAGTGCTTCTCGGTTAGCTACTCTAACTTCTTCTTGAACACATTCTTCCTATAGGACATCAAATTTTAGGCTTTCCTTCCTTGCATAGGTTGTCTAGATGGAGTCCCATAGTCTAGTAAGGCCATTGAGAGCGGTCATTACTAGTTCAATTTTTTCTTCAATTGCTTCTAGTTGTTCTTTGAATTGAGAGACTCTTGTGAAGTATTCATGGATGGATTCACCCTTGCTCATCTTTGTACTTTTTAGTTGGGCTCTCAAGTTCAACTTTTGGTTGATGTTTCTTCCTTCATACATTCCTAACAGGGCATCAAACATCTCCTTCGATGTATCCTTAGAGGATATTTGAGAAATCAAGTGATCCTTGATTTAAACAGCTATGATCCTCTTGGCTTTAATCTTATATTTCTTGTACTTTCCCTTTGCTTCATCTTCTTCGAGCTTTGGCACAACTCCCTTGATAAACTTTGCAATATCATTCTCTTCTAGAATAAGTCCTATTCTATATTTCCAAGCACATAAGTTTTCTATGCCTTCCAACTTGTCATCAAGCTAGTGCTTGGAGAAATCCTATCACAGAGATAAAAAAAATGACTAAAAATGAAAAATTCTCAAAAATGAAAATTGTACTCACCAAAAGATGCACTTGAATGAGGCGTGTATGATGGTACTATCAATTTCTGAAGAATCCAAATTCTAACCCTTGAAACTGGACTCGCAAGATCTTGGACTATAGTTTCTGGTTTTCTAGTTTCAAGCCAAACTAGGGCTTGACTTTTCGAAGGATCTTCCCACCGGAGAACTTCGATCTAGGTTCCAAAAGATGTGCCTAGGAGGGAAGGGCACACTTCCCTATGTCACTTGCACTAAAAATTCACTTTATCAGAAAACCCTAGTCCGGAGAAGAAGAAATAGATTTATCTCATGAAAGTTGTTCTTTTCAGAATGGCTCTAATACCATGTTAAGTTTTCTACGTTGTCATAGCTTGAGTCCTAACTTGATTAGCATTCAATACATTTGTATAATAACAACATAAATAGGAATACTGAAAGAAACACAATCACAAGGTACACATCCATTTATCCTCAAAAAACCCAACAAAACTTCCTCAATATAGATTGTCGATATGCAATGACCAAAGAACAAACTCTCATCAAGTGAGGGACCAAACCCCAAGCATAAAAGCCAAGACACAAAGACACTAGTCCTCCTCCTTATCTATCTCTCCTTCTTTATCTCTCTAGCGCAATACAAGTGTGAGTGTGTCTAAATGATGGAGGGAGCCTCCCTAATTATACTAGTTTCCCAACTGACATTTTGCCTAACTAGGTTGACCTACCTGACTGGCAGGGTCGACCTACCTAGGTACACTTCACAATAATAATTATATTTATCTTTTTTGGGTGCTATTGACCTGACTTACAACTGAAGGTTTAGTTCATGATATTTACATGACCTTTTACATCAGTAACATCTCCCAAAGGAGGAATAATGATAATGTGAAGTACAAGTGGAATATTCTTTGAAGTTACATTATTTCAACACCTTATATGTCAAAACACTTAACAATTTGCCCCTTTACTTATATCAAATCAGCAAGCCATTAATGGTTGTAAATAGCAATGCATAAGGAACATATTAGTTCAAATTCAAATAAAAAAATTGCACAAGACATGTACAGCTGAAAATTCCATATACTAGCTCAAGATGAATTAAAAATGCATACAATAGCCTTCTCCCAAGATTAGTACAAAACTCCAACTATCCAAAAATTCCCAGCTAGGGTCACCAAACCCTAGCTCGACAAAAAAAATCCAATTGCGGGAACTCTCCTACACATCCTCCAAAGAAAGACGTCCTCCTATTCTCTTATTCTTCAACAATCCATTCTAAGGTTTTATCTCAAAACCCTAATCTCAAATCTCCACGGGATAAGCCCTAACCCTAGAACTCCAAGATGTTCCAAGACAACCAAGAAACCCTAGTGCCTCAAAAGAGAGAGAGAAGAAGTACAAGTAAATACTAGGAGAGAGAGAGGGCTAGTGTGCACTTATTCCCTAGTCACATCTCTACACAAGAGTGAATAAGAATGAACATACAAGTGATATATGAATGATCATCTCCAACATCTCTCTACTAGAGAAAACCCTAGTCACAAGAGCAAACTCCAAACCCATATGCCATCTTTCCCTTCCATAGCTTTTCATAGGGTATCCTCATGAACTCATGAACCCTAGCGAATCTTTCCAAGAAAACAAGTGCAAAGAGAGATGCAAATGATCATGAATAGAAAGACTCTATACTTCCTCTATTTATATGAGATGTAAGGGAGGCCAACAATACTATGTGGACATAGACCCTTACAAGCAACCTACTATGAGCACTTGTAAGCCAACACAAGTGAGACATCCACCTTAAAGTACATGTGTCATGCTCCAAGGTGAGGCCATGAACAATAATGGCTCCAAGGAGTTGTAGCTACACAAGGCATGTCCACACGACTCCATCACAATGCTCAACAAACTCCATTGATCCTAATAATCAATGTACTCCACTAGGTTAACTACTCCTTGCAAGAACATTGACGAAGACCTGAGCATCCCCAAGACATCTTCAATCCTCCAAACAAGAATCCACGCTGCCCCATGCCATTTAGGGCTGCAAGCTCTCCTCTGCGATGCACATCACTCCACATCCCATGTAGGGCATTTTCCTAACAAGTGGCTCCTCCATGGGGCCCCAATGAAGGGCATTCACCAAACTGCCAAGAGATTTCCAATGCCTAAGGGAAGAAAACCAAGTTAGCACCATCCTAAGGTCAAGCATCCACTATGCAAACTATCTCAACTGTGCATATCCATCATGAACCATCTCTCATTCTACAATCCATCTTCGACCATCCAGGGGTTAAACATACATCATGTACCCCAAATCTCACGAAGCACCCCCAAACATGGTGTAAACACTTTTGGAGTAACCCAAAACGTGCCCAAAACTAACAATTTTACATCAAATTGTAATGTTGTGAATATAATATAAATAGTTGTTTTCTCTACTAAAAAATGGTTACATCTGTATAATTGGATTGGTCTTTGAAATTTACAAGCGCACATTGGTCATATGGTGCAGACTCTTAGGAATTGCAAGGGCATAAAGCTCATATACTATGGTACCTGCTGCAAGTAGACTTGTTATGTGTGCTCATTATCGTTATAGATATAATTAGATGGAGTGATCGTACTAGATAAACCAATGGGCATATACAATGACAACATTTTCTGTACATATCTATGTCATGATGTAGGGAACACCTTCACATTCTCTTTTTCCATAGGTAGATGTTTTGAAAATATGAAGCACCCCAAAATCGTGGAGGAAACTTCCAAAAATGCTTGTTGGAATGTTTCCCATTCAGGGAGGGTTTTCGGGGTCATTTCCAAGTGTTCCCAAGAATCGACCATGTGTCAACTTGTCAAGACATTCTAGACACAAAGCAGTCATATTTCAACTGGGGACGTGGGACAGTGATCTTAGGCTAGCCACAGGTGATATTTAGTAAGAAAAGTAAAACTGCCTAAAAACAGCAGATTAGTAAATACTAAATAAATAACGATTAGGGTAAAAAAAAACACACATACTTCCTGGTCATATGTGCATACTAAAACAAGTAATAGACCAATATAAAAATAGTGAGATACTCAGTATGCTTTATATCCTCAATATCTATTACACTCAGTATACTAACTATGTAGTATGTACTGGAATATTTCGTCAAAAGCATATTACATTTTAGATTGAAATGATAGGCAGTATGTGCTCTCAGTTTGGTGTTTTGGTTAAGACTCCACATCCAGAGGCCTCAAAAGCATATTACATTTTTAGATTGAAATGATAGGCAGTATGTGCTCTCAGTTTGGTGTTTTGGTTAAGGCTCTGTGTCCAGAGGTTAAAGGTCTCAAGCACTCTCTCTATAGTTTTTTCCCATTTCCTATTGGGGAGGCTCATTTCTGGAACCATTTATGTTTCCGAATAATTTGTTGTTCCCCTGTTTCATGCAGCTTAGTATATATGTATGCATAAATTGATATGTAATATAGTATGTGTGTTTATAACTTCTTCATATTATTCGTAAACCCTGAAGACCCTGATTCTGAAAACTGTGTACCCAACCCAACCCATGACAAAATCTGCACCTGCATGCGTGAACACTAGCAAGCCTGCTGGTAATACAAATCCAGGTACGAAAGCAATAACTAGCTGGTTGAGTTCCATAGAAAGACTCCACTAATTATATCTGTTTTGAATGTGCTAATAATAGTCTGCTCAGTTGGATGTACTCACTTATCTTCACCTCAAAACAGAAGTAATTGCCTCAAATGATTTACGCCTGTCTGTCATAAAATTTAATATATGCAACATTTGTACATTGATGCCTATGCTCCTTGTAACTAGCAGAGCATTAAATGTATGTACTATGATGATCCTTCCAAGCAAAAGATTCCCTTTCCAAGACATTTGTCTGAGATCTCTAATGCACATAAGGTTTAACACAATCACTCCAGAAAGTAATTAAGAAGCCACAGACTGCTTTACTTGGGTTCCCAGAAGATTATATCTCCTTGTTCACCCATAAGACCTAAAGTTTTAAGCCTTCTTTCTTGGTAGTATTCAAGCTGGTCGAGATCTACAATATATTCCTCGAATGACTTTTGTATTTCCTGCAGCACCCGTTTTTCACCTAACCTTGTAACTACAGCTATTTCCAATCTGGGGTCCAATTGCCGACCTAGCAATGCTTCATCCTGCAAACAAAGATGAGGAAATCATGTTAGGTCTACATATTGGACACTGAAGAGTGCTGGATAAAGCAAATGCAAATTCTGACATGATCATAGAAAGAAATCAAAAAATCAAATTCACCTCTTCAATGGTGGTACTGTAACCTGATAAAGCAGACCAACAACCATCTAAAACTACTTTACAAATAGCTGCCTCATTCTCTTGGCTAACAGGCGAACTTAGATGTTCCCACACCGAATCCCTAAACAATGCCTCTAACAGAAAAGCATCTGTTCCACCAAGAGCAATGAGACGCAGGAATGTTAATATAGACTCAGGCACACCCTGGCCTTGAGTTATATCAACGTATGCTGTGGTTTCCATACCATTCAACTCAGCTATATCCAATTTGTCAGAAAAAAATGGATCCGATTCTGAAATTTCTAAGGTTAATGTAAAGATATCCCTGTTTGAACCACTTTTGTCATTCCTCTCCACAAAACCATAATCTAATGCCAGCTGAACATTGCTTTTATTTATTCCATATTGCATCAAGACCTGCAAAAGTGATAGGATCAGCTCACAGACAGTGGTTTGGTAGAAGCATACTTCTTAATCTGAAGATGCAATTTGTTGAAGCATAAATAAGTAAAACAATATACCTGCTCCCCAGTACTGAATGCAGTAGGTGCTCGCATAGTTAATGCTTCTTGTCGATCAAAGAGCCCCATTACCTTTCTTTCCCAACAAGGCTCCTCTACATTTATACTGAAGCCATGGTTCACCTAATTAAAGTAGCACGAATAAATACTGTTGGTGTCTTCTGGATTCATAGGACATTGTGCATTAACAAGCATCATAGAAAAATGTAAACATGGTATTAGACAGAGCTAAGATCTTACAAAATCTGCAAAAGGGACCATAGCAAGGTTATCTCCTGTAAAAGGGGGGAATGACCTAGATCTCAATATCCCAAAGGCCCAAAGAAAATCCTCCTGCGTGATGTCAGAGTCAAAAAGATGCCTGTTTGGATCTATGATTTCTTCCTGTACCTTCAGAAATTCACTTTGTACATAGTCCTTGTACCCTAAGGTACTATTCAGCAACTGAGTTCCTGTTTCCAATGTAGGAATAGTGAGTAGGTAATTATTGCAGAGAGAGACCTCCACTCAATTGTTATTTCATTTCAAGTTGTTTCCATCCCTTCAATTATGAGATAGAGAACCTATCCGTATCAGAGAGCAAGAGAAACCTCTAGAAACTTTGGGTAGTGGAATACCTTTAATTTAGTTTAAACTGTAGACAACTAATGTTCAGAGATTTCAAAAATCATTAGTAAATTCTGCCAGTTGGGAAAGCTATATCTAATATCATGGAAATGGAGATGGGCCTACTGTTTGAGCTGTTCTAAATCACTCTCATTCAGAGTGTAAAGAAGGATTTTAATAAGAAAACTTTTCAAACTAACCTTTCAATTCGGCTAGCTCCTCTTCAGACCTGCACTGGAACTCCCATGAAGGCATAAAAAATTAGCTTCCAAAAATATCAGTTAAACTTACATAGTGTTTGTCAACAAACAGTAGAATAAAGCAGTCTCAATTTAAAAACTGACATAAATGGGAAAGTTGAGAACTTGAGATCATCGGGTAATGAATCCCCAGTTCCTTAGATTCCCATTGCTTTGCAATGGAGGCTAGATTTTGTCTAGAATTGCATACATTACATTTAACCATACACCAGAAGGAATTGTGTCTAAAAAATTGATTCCACTAATATCATTTTGGGGAAAACATGACTGCTAGTTGTCTGAATGGAACAATCTATAATTAAAACTTCCCCACAGTGGACTGACAATTCCCAACTGAGCTGCAACTAACAAATCTTAAATGACCTTCTCTAATAATTAAGACAGGCAAACTTGTGCCCAAAGGGATTGGATCCAATGATGAGCACAAAGAATCAAGGAACGTTTCACCATTGGGGCTAAAGGTTTAATTCCCATGAGGGTTTTTCGTGCAGCCATGGGGCCACCTTGAGGTAGTGATTGAATGTGTTGTTGCACCTGGAGGGATTATATTAAATGATCTCGTCACCCGTGCACACATAATTGAATCAAAACCAACCCTAATATCCTTCAATTTAAAATGTTGAAGAGCAAGGAGTTTTATTCCAATGGGCAAGGTTCAATTTCCTTGAGGGATTTTCATGGAACAGTGGGGTCACACCTTGAGGTAGTGGTCAAACATGTGGCTGCACCCAAAGGGATTATATTAATGATCTTGTGACCCATGCACACATGCTATAGCCCTGCACTATGTTGGAGTCAGCTGAACAAATGAATTCACCACCCTCTCAATTAATTAGACCATTGGCTTCTAGAGTATCAGATTATATGAATTTATTCAACCAAATTAGACAGAACGCTACATTCTAAAATTTCTTTAATAAGATTTATTTGTCTGAATTGAGTTTTTTTAGAAAATGCATTATATGTTTCATTATTTTATGAATTAAGGTAAATGTACATCAACAACAATAGATTATAGGGGCAAATGGGGGTCACCCAGATGCCCCCTCCCTACGTAAACATGAGGGAGGAGAGGAAGTAAGTGGGCCATTTAACTAAGATCGAGTTTAGTATATGTTCATATCAATATACCTTTCTTTGGAATAAAATGTTTCTCATTCTATTAATATACAATCAAAGTTGCATGCATTTAATACAAAAAGGGGCTATAAAGACAGCAGCCACAATCATAATGCTCACATGTACGAGATCTATGTAGTATGAACTATGAAGAGCTCAAAATGTATGCTGCTCAAGGTCTATACCAATGAAATTGATTTGTCTTCTTATTTGAGATTATCGCAATATTATAGGCAAAGTTAGTCCTCCTTACCTCACCTACTAGCCTCCTGCTTGCAAGGAAAATAGTGAAGCTGAATTTATAATGTACAAATTCAGCAGGATGTCAGTGAATTGGAATCACAGCTGCAGGTCTTTGAATTTTTTTTTTAACCATGGGAACTTGGCAACCTCCCAAGAGTATATGCAACAACCTGCAAACCACATATACCAATAACTTGTAGATCAGCCTGGGACAAGACTTCACATCAAGGGGATGCCTACCCTTTCAGCTTCACTGTGATGGGTCAATATGTGCAGCCCTAACCCCTGCCGGAATTGAGCCTGTAACCTCCACAGAGATAACACAAGGGGCCAAGATACAGGGCCACATGCAATGGATGGCTAATGGGGATGTGCCCTCTAAACTTTTCTTTCAATGTTTAAATGCAAGCATAAATCTGAGTGGACTCTTGCCCTTCTAGATCTCAGTGGCACTCTTTCAAAGGATGAGATAGTAATCCAGCAGATATTTCATGAGAATTTTCGAAGGATCTTCACGTTGGTAGGGTCTGACCCTTTATTGGATGCTTCTATGGAGCTTGTTAAAGTAGTCCCCTAGAAGGTTGTTCCTTGTGAGAGGCTGTTTCTCTCCAAGGTACTTGAGTTGGATGAGTTGGAGGCTGCCATGTGGGAGATCAAGGATGATAAATCTCCTGGCCATGATGATCTCCCAATGCAATTCCAGAAGCTCATGTTATGAGTCATGACCCTACCTAGGGGGTAATGGGGAGCCAAACCCATTAGAGTAGAAGTGGAGGCCATTCAATGTAAAGTGGATTGAATCCACTATATTGTTATTATAAAATAAGGCCCATTAAGTTAGTAAATAGATGTAATGGGACCTCAATAAAGAAGGTCCACTAGGAGGTTAGGAGGTTAGTATTGTATGGTGATTCTACAAATAAGGATGGAGACCTCTTTATGTGATGTGAAGAAGAATATTGTATGTTGAGCTTAGCTCATTAGGAGGAAGTCCCCTCAAAGAGGCAAGTCAACAGGGTTGATTCATCCGCATAGTTACATATATCGGCGATATATCGCCCATATCGCGAGTCATTCTCCTTGGCATTATATCACCCCTAAAAAATCATGACATATACGATATTTTCAATATATTGCAATATAATGAATGTGTCACAATATATTGGGAATATGTCGCGAAATTTTGGAAAATAATGCCTTGCTAAAAAAATGCATGGAATTTGGGAAATAAAGTCGTGGGTTAGGGTTTTGGCAGTGTTATTAGAACCAGAGTGGAACTAATTGGTGGTCATGTTTATTAATAAATGGCAATATTAAATTCTTAAAGTAAAAGTGGCATTCTCCTTAACTTTCATTTTCTATCATTTTACTTAAATTTTTAACATTACCATTAATTGTTTCAGGATGTTTGAGAGTGGTTCCAACCTCATCGGACTTCATATGCAAAAAGTAGAATTTTAGATCCAATTCAGAATTTAATAGACTTATAGTTTTCAGCACTTCAGGATTACAACATTTCCGTTGGATTCAATCATGTATGAGCGTATGCGAATAGCATTTAATCAAGCACAACAACCCCTTAATGTACCTTGATGTTGGTGGTCTTGATTATTGAACTCCTCTATCATGACCTTAATAAAAGTGTACCCTTCACTCAAGCAAAATCGCTTATTAAGCATGGGAATCCTTTTCTACCATATTTTAACGATTGGATTAGGAAGTTTCATGAAAATTGTAGGGTGTTAACTAATGTCCTTGGAGGATCAACTTCGAGATTCGAGGTAGATGCAAGGCGAGAGTCTAGAGGAGGGGGGCATAGGGTGCTATTGATGAATAGGATCCTGATATAGGCAATGATTTTGATGATATGCAGTTATGGAAGGAGACAACTCACATTAGCTTCCACCATATCCTGAGCAGTTAGTGTTAGAATTGTTGTGCCATTTAGATCATCAAGCAATGAGTCCAATTTATTGATGCAGTGAATAGGAATGAATTAGACAAGCTGAACAAATCAAATCTCACAGGAAATAGACAAGTATTGCTCAAAGAATTACAGTATTATCTTTATTACATAATCCAATGTTACAATAGTGTTACATAGGAAAAGAATTTGAATCATGAGGAATGAATTCGAATCTCCCAACTGGATGTGACTAACTGTGACTGACTTGCTAACTAAAGATGTCTCAATCAATATCGGAGTCCAAGTAGTTAACTCACAATGTCAAATCTAGTCAAGCAATCAGTTCAAATCAATTAACTCGGTCTAACTGAAGTGGTAGGTGAGAAAAGATGCCTTATCCACATGCAGCCATGCATAACTGGCGCTAACTGAATTTATTGTGATCTAACTGAAAGTAACTGGAAAATAACTAAGCTTAACTAGTTCCAACTCCAACTGACTGAAGGAGGTTGGTGTCAGGACTCCCAGTAGCTCCTAAAATGTAGGGAATAGCCTAAGAGGCGCCTAAACTAATACATACAAGTGCAGTCAATGGCAGTTAGCCTCTATCGGTGTTCCCCACACTCTAGCAACTAGTACATGTGGCCCCATTAGGCCAAGTGGACCCAAATAATTAAATAAAACTCCTAAGTTAGGCTAAAATAATCTAATAGACAGTTTGGTCAAGGGAGGATTATAAATCCTAACAGTTAGAGCTTCCAATTCAACTCCAGGCTCATCCAGATAACCTACAGGACCACCTACTGCTTCCAAAGGAAGAGTGGTGCCCCTTGCTCGTAAAAGAGGTAGAGGGGATCATAAAAGAGGTAGAGGGCATCAATGCTTCCTATTATTTATCATTGTACTATGTAGTGTATAGATTCTTCATGAGTCATGATCATTCATCTCATTACATACATTTATTTTGATACCTTGATGTGAATTTCTATCATTCTATTAAGAACATATTTCAGTATTTTCAATTTATTGTCGATATGCGATCATGATCCACCATTTGACATCTTATGCATCTTATATATTAGTTGCATTTTCATATTTATGTAGCAACGTGTTTATTTGATGTTGTTGTTGCTTTAGATGTTAAAACAATTAAAAGAAAATGGTTGTTTTTGTATATTTTTGAGGTTTCACATTTGTCGATATTTTCATCGATATGCCAATAAGTTATATTTCGGACCCTCAACGATATATTCATCGATACAATATATGTAACTTTGGTTCATCCCATCAAAAGAACCATTTCCATAATAATTAAGTTGAAGTTTACTGAATATCTTTCGTGTTGTTCCATATTGTTGACATCTATTGTTCATGCTCTTAATTTCATATTCGGTTTATAACAATTGATCTAAAATTTAAATTAGGTACATAACTAATATATCATAGGAAAGCTCTAAAAATAAGCTTTCCAATGGTGTTGGTCTTGCAGCAATCCGACAAGTCTGTCAAAGGATATGAACTCTACAAGGTCCGTGCAACCGTCTCAAAAAACCCTAAAAATTATGCAAATTTCAAACTGCAATATCTCCCTCTCCCATACTCTAATTTGAGCAATTTCTTTTCGAAATCGCCTAGTTTTCCAAGAGGAATTCATATCTGCAATTAGTTTTGGGAGATTATGCAAGAAAAAACACAAAAATGCATCTGAGTGTCGTGGCCCTCTTTTTTTATTTTAAAATATCTGCAAAGAGGAGAAAAAAATTCCAATGTTGTAGCCCCAGGTGGCTCCGATAGCAATTGTTATGTAACTCAGATCTAAAAATATCAACACAAAGAATGTATCCAAGAGAATCACATAACACAATAGATAACATAAATATTCCACTCTTTCATTAAGATAAATGATTCTTCTGATGGAATGAATCAACCCTGTTCAGCTGCCCTTTTTGAGTGGGCTTTCTCCTAATGAGCTAATGCTCCAAATGCAATATTCTTCTTCACATCACATAAGGAGGAGTCCATTCTTATTTATAGAATCACCATACAATACTAACCTCCTAACCACCTAGTGGACCTTCTTTGATGAGGCCCCACAACATTCATTTACTTAGTGTTAACCCCCAAATTTTCCCATATGCAAATTTGGAGGATTACGAGCTAGCTTATTTCATCTAGTTGGTATTCAAACTTGTTCCAGAGAGTTTCATAGGTGAGAGGTTGGTTCCCGTAGGGTTCTCAGACAAGTTTATTCAGTGATATGATCTAGGTTCTAAGTCATTAACATTTCAATTTCATAGGGTTTTCATCAATATTGGAGGAGGTGTCTATTTTTAGCAGTTTTCCTATTTTTTAGGATACAGAGTTCAAAGGTTCGCACAAAAAGATGTGTTAAGTTTTTAGCATTAGCATGATACTTTTAAAAAATGCAAACTAACATAAACAACTGATAAGTGTAGTAAACAACATTCATCACATCAACACAATGGACACAAGAGTTTTTCACTAGGGAAACCTTTAAAGGACAAAAACCCCAAAAAGCATTAGTAATTCATCTCGTAAATGAGATGGCTGAAATCCTTCAAAAAGTTCCACAAACCCCAACAGGGTTAACCACAATACCAGAAGATCAAATTTTTCCAATTACATCAAGAATGCACAATTAGGGCTTTTCTAGAAATTAGGGCTTGCAACCCTTTTCTCTCTCCTTCCCAACAAAAAAAATCAGGCTACCCGAAATTCTTTGTGCATGCCCGGATCTGATCCATGTCCCTATCAGTTTGCCCGGATCTATCACTGCCCTACCCGATCTGCCCGCTGCCTATCCAACGCTGCTTGTCCACGCCGCCAGCAGCCTGATTTTCTGCCCAGCTTCCTGTTTGGAAGCCCTGCTGCTACCCGGAGGGTTAGCATCCCTGGCCCATGGCCTAATGGGCTGGCTCGAGATCCTGTTAAAGGCCCGACAACCCTGCGACTGCTACAAGACCCTCACGGGTCTGCCCACAGGCTGCTCGGAGGGCTTGTATGGCCACGACAACCCGCACGAGGGTTGGCCGTAGGCCGAGACCCTCCCGGGTATGCCTGCT
Source organism: Pseudotsuga menziesii (assembly GCA_001517045.1). Taxonomy (NCBI): domain Eukaryota; kingdom Viridiplantae; phylum Streptophyta; class Pinopsida; order Pinales; family Pinaceae; genus Pseudotsuga; species Pseudotsuga menziesii. Next base: position 627,399 of record LPNX010665457.1, on the reverse strand, counting down.
AGAGGCTGCCCGAGGGTGCCGTGAGGGCAAAATCCTTACATGGCCTGCCTGGAGGAGAATAGAGTGCAGCCTGTGAAGAAGAGGGCTACCCGTGAACAAGAACCTACTACTCGAAAAAAAGAAAAAAAGAAAAAAAAGAGAAGTTGCCCGTGAGTAGGGAAAGCTACCCGGAGATGGATAGTGCTGCCCAAAGATGAAGATGGAGGGTTTTGACAGAAACCCTTAATGTCGAAAAATGATAAGAAACCCTGGCTTAGGGTTTGCCTTTAAGTGGATGATGATGTCCTAACTAGACTCATCCATGCTCGGGCACAATCACAAAATCTTCTTCTTCAAACTTAAGTAGCTCTACATGTGATAGCAAGTGTGTGTGTAATAATGAATTGGCTTGATCTTCTTTTATATCCTTTGATTCCCCTATAAGTCGGCCAAAATTAGAAAACTCAAAATAATAATATTTTAATCTTTTCTAGTTTTCACTTTTGCCTTTTATGGTACTAAAGGTCTTTTTTCACTTTCGCTTTTACACCTTAGTGGTACTAAGGGTCTTCATGTATTTTTTACTTTTGCTTTAGCCTTCTTTAAGTGCCCCTGTGGTCATCACCTGTGGTCAACGTGGTCTTTTATTTCAATTCAAAGTACATCATCATAAACCAAGAGAATTACTAATGCTTTTATCTCACACTCTATGTGACACCAAGATTAGGTACTAGGGTGTCTTAACCAAGGGTAGCTAAGCCTTGGAGAAGACCACAAAGCCCATTGATCAAGGATCAGAGTGTCACACATGCCTAGACCAAGTCTAGGGATTATAGTGCCTTCCTGGTAACAGACCAGGTGCCTTAGCCATAGGCTGCATAATTTGACACTAGGTCAAATACTTAGTAATAGACCAAGCGCCTCCATTCTCCAAGAGAATGGCCCTCAGCCCTGAGCTGAGTCCTGGTAATTGACCAGGCGCCTCCATTCAAAAGAATGGCTACTCAGAACTAAGTTGAGTCTACCAGTACTAGACTAGCCCACATCGTGGACCTGGACCAGATATATACCATTCAATAGAATGGTCACTCAACACAGGGTTGAGTCCCCCCAGGGCAGAGCTGGGTCAATATCATGGTCAAGGACCAGATATCATCATTCAACTGAATGATCACTCAACACTAAGTTGAGTCCACATCGTGATCCCAAACCAGGTGTCCCCATTTTCCTAAGAGAATGGCTCTCGATGCTGCTCAAAAAATCAACAGGATGAGCATACCTTCGACATCCTTGCAAGCTCACAATTCTAGTAATCTTTTTTTGGATGACATACAAGATACTTCTAGTTTTAGCAGTTGGGGTTTGAGTTGCATGGCACATGCAAAGACATACATGTTTTTGCATCGCACATGCATGAACATGCAAACTATCTCCTATTTTTTAGTTGTGAGCCATGCATGCATGACATATGGCATCAATGCATGTGTGTTATCTGGCATCGAGGCATGCGCGCCATGTGGTGGTCTCCCGTTGTGACAAGTGGTGGAATTAGAGAGCATGTGGGAGACTGGAGAGAACTAAATTTGAGCAGGATGCATGCATGAAACTTGCTTTACTTAACTCAAATCTCTTCCACTTAACTGAGCCATGCAAATAGGGTGAAGTACACAATGTCAAAGGTGAAGCACATGATGCCAAGGGGTGCATGAGGTCAAGTTCTGTTAAACTGGGCACTTAACTCATGCGTGAGAGACAGATGAACTCCAACAAACGGGGGCGCTTCTCTCATCCTTAGTGTCATCTAGAGGAGTGCTCCCTCTATGCATGTTTAATCAATCAGCGAGAGGCGCATGAGGGCCTCTAGGCCAAGCTATTTAGTGAGGTTTGAGGAGAGGAAGATGGTCGGAATTTCTTCTTAGCAGCAATGGCATATTGCTCCTCCATTCTTCTTCATTTCTCTCTCGACTTCTTTATTTTGTGTAGGGATCGTCACTGGATCAACTTTGTTACCATCTTTATGGTGTATTCAACCTTTGGATTAATGCAAAGCAAAGTTTGACTATGTTAATCTTCCTGCATTTTGATTCGTTGGAGCATTGATGTATTCGTGTATGGAATTTTAGATGTAATTAGCCTTTATTTTAATAATTAGCTATCGTTTAGAGCTCTTTTCTCCCATTCATTTACATTTAAAGTTGTTGAATTCGGGAATTTCCACCACAAAAACTCGAAAGTATGGTGTATTCAACCTTTTGGATTAATGCAAAACTAAGTTTGACTATGCTAATCTTCTAGCTTTTTGATTCGTTGGTGCATTGATGTACTCATGTATGGAATTTTAGAATTAATTGGCCTTTATTTTGATAATTAGCTATCATTTAGAGTGCTTTTCTCCCATTCATTTACATTTAAAGTTGTTGAATGCAAGAATTTCCACCACAAAACTCTAAAAACATTTTTTATATCTCTTTGGTTGCTTAATTACAAGCCAAAGATCATAATCTATTATTTTTATATTGGTTTTTGTTGCAGGTTTATAGGTTGGACAGCAGTATACAAAAACAAGGGACACCCCCTAAGGATGACATGCACCAACCCAAACAAAAAGGAGATTCATTGATGGAAAATGGGTAAATTTTCCTATAAGTTGTACTAATTTCCATCGTTGATTTTCAACAATCTAGATCACCATTACAAATACAAAAATTAATGTTAACACTTAGTGACCCTTATTTAGTAACAACAATATAGTGGACCTAGTCCACTTTACATTGAATGGCCTCCACTTCTACTCTATTGGGCCCTCTGAGCCACACATTACCCCCTAGTTAGGGTCATAACACTTGCATATGATACACCCCTAGCAACAATTTTTCCCTCCATTGCAGCATGGCAAAGTGGGGACCCATACAATGGGAGAAGTATGGCCTTGAAGTTGTCCATGCACGGGAACAACTTCAACCATACATAAGTAGGGGCCCCTGCCATGGGATTCAAAAAATTTGATCGCCAAACTTCTCCAAGAAAATTGAGATCGTACGAAAGCCATCTAGAAGAATATTGCTCAAATGAACATACCTAGAAATCGAAGATGAATGCCGAAAAAGTGAGGATTACTCCTACAGAATCAAATGAAAGTTTTGTTGAAGATCCAACCAAACATCCAAGTGGAGAAGTGCACCCCTCTTCCTGCCAAGCCAAGGAAAACTCAATCAGATCAACAATAAAACGAACTACTGCAAACGAGAGATAAAAGATAAGAGAAATAATTGGTCAAAGACAAAATCACTCCCTATTCGAAACAAATCCGGAAAATAATCCAATCCACAAGAACACAGGTATTTCTCACAAAAGAATTTTCTCTATTCCAATAAGCCAAGACCAAAATTCTCGATGGGATACAATTAGGAGATCACAACCCTTAAATAGATCAAGAGTGTGTCCATATTCTAACCAAATCAATCCAACGGTTGAGATTAAAACATCATCAACAATGGAGATCTTATTTTTATCTTTTACATGGATCAAGTACATGGATCGATACAAAGTGGGGCGCACTTTGCCTAATGACGCCTTAGTTAGGCGAAATACATCATAATATAAGATAGCATCATGTGATACATAAGAGAGGGGTCACCTAGGGGCTCAATTCACCCTAGGATCCACCTTAACAATATAACATAAGATATGACAATGTAATACATCATATTCCAACGTGAGGGTCGCCCCATGGGGGACATCCTCCCTAGGAAAGACAATAAAACAATATGGAGCATCAACATGACTGAAACTGGTCCAAACTGATCAAAAGAGACATAATATATCATCCAAAACTATTTCCAAGCCAATTCTTCAATTTCACTAACCAAATCGATTTCCTTAAGTGAATTTCATAGTCCATTTTTAGTTGGTACAATACCCCAAAATTACAAAAATCACAATAACTCTCTGTCGGCTGAGAAATTCAACAAATTGACTGCACAAATGAGTCCATAGACATAGTAGAATGGTAATGCTGACTACTTATACCACCTAGAGCTCTATATCGCTCTAGTAGCGCCACTTTGATATGCAATCTCGTAATAAAAATGTGATCTGGCCAATAATAAAGTGATAATAATCACTTATCATGAAAACTAAGGCCAAACTCTGAAAACTGAGACTGCAGTATTGCTGCTAAGCATGTCTGGAGCTGATATAACAAATGTTATTTTTTGTAGTCACTGCATTGGGAATCACGTTGGACTTGTTCAACTAGGTTAACCTGATCAAAGTACCCAAACTAAAGGTTGAGCAGTAATCTGGACAATCTTGAGTACACCATAGATGAATAAATCTCACATGATTATGTTAGTAGCCAAACTTAAAGCATTAATAGAATGGCAATGGTACATAAACATAAATAAATATCAAACTCATATTAGAGTAACCATTCAACTTCTATAAAGCTCTTTAAGTATGCTCACTTACAAGACTTAGACTACTAGCTGTGATGGGTGAAGTGATGAAACAAAGGCTTAAAGATATGGGAGAGACTTGTTGACTCTAACAAAGTGATCTTTTAGACATAAAAAATTATGGTATCCACTTGAATTCATGATGAATAGAGAACATTAGGGAATGGGAGTGTCTCACAAATGGATGAGTTGATTTGAAGAGTGTCCATTCAACTTTAACATTTGTCTACTTCTCACATCCAAGCTAAAGTCAAGCTCCTTGAGGTTCTTTTCTAGGACCCTTGTGTTGAGTTCACAAGAAACTCTAGTGAAGAGATCCTAGAGGACACTTAGAATTAGATGTCCCTTACTCCATCCCACATCCAAACTTGTAGGCTCCGTGAGAAATTTAATCATTACATTTTCAAACATATATGGCCAGCAATCTTTAGATTTAGCATTCATTTATCCACTACTTTTGAAGCCCTTCACGTTTCATTTATTAGCCCTTTTTAGGTGTGTCTAAAGACACAGTTTGCACATTTACTCATGGGCTTGCATTTCATAAGATAAGCATATAGTATATAATGCATGTAATGATGGTAAACAAAATGCTTCAATTTTTAGCTAACAACTCTTCGAGCAACTAGGGAGAATATCGACAATCAGGACCAAACATTGGGGGCAACCAACCAAAGAGGTCAACGCTACAAAACTCAACTCACCTATGCTCAGGAACCAACAACAGCGGATTCTCTTGGCCTAGAAGGATTAGGGCTTTGACAAGTTTTGTTGCACAACTCAGACCCGAGACACAAAACAACATGGGGTCTGTCATCATAAGCTAAGTGGTAAAATAAGGTGTCTTCAATCTCGCAAGTCAAAGTTCAAGTCTAGGTAAGTTCAAAATGGAAGGCATGGATGAGTGGAGAAAGTCATAGGTGAGTCCAACTCAGCAGGATAACCTAATTTTGTTCAAGACGAGCATACATAAAGATCTTACATAAAAGACTACATGGCTATTCATAATATAAGTCAATAAAACCAAGTAGTACCACGGTAAGCTAATCAATACCAAGTCATAGCTACTAAAATAACCAATGGAGACAACATAAATCTGGATACCATCTATATACGTGCTCAACCACTATGTCTCTACCTGAAGTACCAATATGTCAACTGTGTACCATATCCTGCTTCTCTACTTGAATGGACTATGAAATCACCAAAGTCATCTCAATGGACTAGAAAGTCTCAGTCATAGCTAGGAAATACTCTGTATCTGTTGCTAGAAAAGGCTCTAAATGTGGCTCATCAGGGAAAAATGATCCATGTTGTTTCCCCATCAATATGTCTGCCTCGAAGAATAAAGAAAAAATCCATATGCTGCATCATAGTAGCCCAGCTACAATATATGTGATAACATCTGGCTCCAACTAGAACAAGTGCTCGAAGGGAGAGAGTGCTTGAGAACCTCAAAAAGCTCTGGTCCATATCACCATCGTCATCATCGAATATCCAACACCAAACAGTCTACTTCATCTTCAACATGTGAATGTTCCTACACACACGAAAGCAGAAAATACAAGAGCAACACGTATGGGAAAAATCAATACCGAAAGTAAATGCATGAAAGTAAATGTTGGAAAATAAAATGTTGAAATAACAAATCTAACCTAAGAACTATTAGACAGTTGCGAGTTTTATTACAAGACGCACATAAACTAGGTAAGGGGCCAGACTCAATGGCCAAAAGACTCGGCACAAAAAAAGAAAAACAAACTCAACCTACTGCTAAAGTGAGCTTATTCAGTCCTACCTACTCTAACAAGGTATGATGAGAGGTTATTGCTCAGTCATGCCAGGGACATGGTCCCTTAAATGGACTTGATTTACAGGAATCTCAAAACGATGACCATCTTCTGTGGCTAAATAATTATTAATACATGTTATCTTCAAACCATTCCACTGTCAATGGTCCCATCCGAAGGCTTCATGGTCGTCTAGATATATGATTAAAAGCATGATTTTCAATAATAACCTTATCACCATAGGTAAACCTATATCGATTAACTAATGATGGTATAAGTTGAATATCACGGGTGGGTAATATGGAGGCATCCTCATTGCCTCAAGAATGGGGAAGTGGCATTGTCCTATTCCTTTCGTGAGGTACAACATTGAAACGTGGAGGACTCCTGTCTATTGGAAGTGCAATTCTTCCAATCGAGATCTCTTTTACCTCTCTTTATGGTTCACAAGGCTCAATATTAACTTCCTCTGGATATGATGTTATGAATGTTTAAGTATTTCCCCCACAGTCCAAAAATCACAAAAAACTCTCTCTACATTAGTGGACATGGGAGAAATGGTGCCAAAATGATCATGTTGTCGACTAGAACCTTCTCCATGGGGCATTGGAAACTTGTCTTTTCTAGAAGCTTCGGACATGTCTCTTTCTACTTCATCCTCCAGAGAAGTCAACTATGGTATAGGAATGTGAGATGAATCATTAATCGCTTCCCTTGGGGTCTTAGATCTCTCTGGAGGTAGTAAAAAACTTGGGAAGTGTGTGGGAGGAGGGTATTGAAAGTTACTAAGACTTGTTCTTTAATTAAGTTGCTCACTTTGGGTAATTTATGTAATTTGAGCTTCATTTTTAACCGTTTGAGGAGGAATACTTGCTTGAAAAATTGCTAAGCTATTTAAGGAAAACTCCTTACCAAGTGCATCGTTAACTAAAGCATCTTCTTCCCAATTCCTATGGGTATGCTCCCTCATCTCCCTCTCAAGGTTATCTTGCAGGTCTTGCCTGATTTCTTTAATATGGTGATAAGTTCTCCTCCTCAAGGGATGAGTTATGCCTTCAATTGCAGGGTCATTTACAATAGTAGACTCATTTTGTGAACTGGACCCTATACCCTCTAAAGATGACTAGGAGAGATGATCTGGAGCATCTAAAAAATGTTCTGATCCATTATGTATTAGTTCTTATAGTAACTCATGTAGGGTAATAATAGTGCGTGGAGGTGCAATTTCTCTCAATAGTTCCTGATGGATAAACTCCTACCTAAACCTAACATCATCCTTATCTTCAAAATCAGAACTACCAACTCCCATAAAGAAAACAGGCGGGCAATCCTCATCTTCATATACCATGTTCATTCTTTCAACACTTAGACTACCCTCACCATAAGTATTCTTCATACCGTCCTCAAAGTTTCTAAATACCCATCAATGAAAGGTTCCCTACTGATTCTAACTAAAACCCCGTCAAAATTAGGTATACATGTATATGAAAGGTCCATCGTGAGATACCCACCTAATCTAGTAACCCACTTCCTATAGATAGTAACATGCCATATGGCATAAACTGGGGGAAGATCAATCACCACTACATCCATCATGGTATTTAGGTTGGGGCAAGCAAACAAGCCAGCCTTTAAATTCTTGATTAAGCCATACGCCTACACACCGCTTGAATCAATTCCACAAACATTTCCATATGGTCAGGTGATTTCTAATCCCATTTCTTTCATAATTCACAAAGGCATGACATTCATGGCGGCTCCCAAGTCTGGCATACAATTATGGAGTAGGAGGTTATTGATGTGTAATGTTAGATAGAAAGGAGGATGTCCTCCACTCTTTCTCTCATAAATAGTTGTGTGTATATGAATAGGGGGATCCTCTTCTACCTCCCTACCCCTAGCACTCTGAATGTGGCAAGACTCGTAAGCAATCTTGGGGGCATTTGCTATAGGGATTCTATCAAAAAATTGTTGAACTTTATCCTTAATTGTGGATAGCTTCATTAGTTCACTAGGGGGTGCAGTTTGCACAACCTTGCTTAATTCTTTCTCTATATCAATGCCTAAGTCATAATCATGGGAATGTTGATCTGCTTCTTCAGTGTTTTGACTTAAGTGTTGATCTAGGAAAGGTGTAATGTTTTGGCTTTTATCTCTGCGTTGGTAAACTTTAACATTAGGTTGTGATACATTAGATACCATATTTTCTTCTTCAACCCAATAATCTTATTCTTCAAGTAAGATCCTACCAAAATCACCATCAAATGTGAAATCTTCTACTAAATTTATCCCTTGTCCTTCAGAATCAAAAACTTCAGGGTCCTCTTCTAGTTCATCACACAAGTTCACATTCTTGTTTTCTATTACTTCATTCTTCCTAGGGAGTCGTCTACTATTCTCATCTATTGGCCCCTTTTAATTATTCCAATAAGGTCTAGGGCCATAAAAGTTTTTGTATTGTTCAGTTTCCCTAGTCCTTGCTATGTCCTTGGTAAAAAGTGAGGCTTTTCATCATCTCATACATATTCTCAAGGGTATGCTTTTCATCAGGAATAGGTTCTTTGTCCTTTTTGAGCTTAGTTTCACTACGAGAAGATGGGGGAGCATAGGCATCAAACAAGTTTTTCTTAACCATAGATGCTACATTTGCTTCTGCTTTTTTGGCCCAAGTTTGAGCTATTTTGAGATCATTAGGACTCTTCTCCTTAAGATTTAGACCGAACTATCCCTCATAAAAGTTCAGGTAAAGGATAAGTATAGCTTGTTCAATTGGTATTAAATCTTCAGGGACGTTGGAAACAGTTTTGTCAAATTGTATGTTAAACTCATGGACCGTGTTAGCTCTCCAAGAAACTCCTCTAGGTTGCAACTCGAGGATGCCTGGTAACTTAAGTGTTTTAATGGTTTTTCTAAATGGATCAAGTCAGATGACCTACAAGACCTAATTCACTCAAGGCATGCATAAAACTCAATCAAATAGATAAGGCTTCTAACTATCAATGTTCAGAGGTTTGATAATAAGGTGGATAAATGAAGAACTTACTATGCTGGCAGATTCATACATAAAGCAATCATATATGACTGGCTAATCATAACAAGGAAAAATACTTGCAATTCAACTCATCAACACAGAGATAGGATGGCAGTTATCTGGTATTAGACAAAAAGAATAAACCTGAATCAAATATTCAAGCACAAGTACAGAACAGAAAAGATATGGAAGCTGAACATATAATAGCAAAAGAGCTTATATTAAATGATGAATAATATGAGAAGCTTGATAACAATAAGGGTCTAAAGGTCTCCGAAGTCAAACCCTTGCTTCAACATAAGTCTTAGGCTTTATAGCCTTTACAAAATTTATTTCAGATCCTCAAAAGTTGGATCTAATTTACTATAAATAAATAAAATAACGGTTTTTGCAAAATTAGGTCAAAAAACCCTAACTTACCTATCTAACTCTAACACTTGTTCACTCCTTGAACTCTTTGATAACTGTAGTGATCACTGAAGTAGAGTTATGCCCTGTTATCTCACTGGATAAGTCACGGTTTGTCAAAAGCAGGTAGGGTTTGTGACCCATTTCACCTTGATGGCACCCTCAAAACTGGAATAGACCCCTTCCACCAGTGCCTTTAATCAATTTTCAGCTTCATAATTCACCCCTAAGGTGTTTGTACCCATCAAAATTGGTTTTGTGTGGAATCGTGTCTTTTTGCACCCTTTTGTGCTTTCGATGGTTAAGGAAACAAAATTCTGGGCTTGTAAGCTGCTAAAAGCTCTGCTTTCGATGGCTAATGAATAGCTGCTGCGTTTGCCTAAGCCACTGAAAGCTCTGTTTTCTGCAAAATTTAATTAGTATTTAATCAACCTTTTATAACTTTATTCCTGACCTTCTGGTACTTCTTCAACTTGCATAAGATTTGGAATATCAGCAACATCATGGGCTACCTCCGAGTCCTGAAGGCTTATGGTTGCCTCTGCTAGGGTTTCCAGCGCAAGGTGTGTTTTAGGGTTTGGGTCCTTCTTCTGCAACCTCGACATTCTGATCATCCTGTAGAACCTGGAGTTATCCTTCATTAATCTCAGATTTCTTCTTTTCAGCAGGACATACATCCCTCTCATTTCTAGGAGAGAATTATGTAATTGAGTATTTCTTTGGTTAAATTTGCATTAGTTCTTTTGATTTCTCTATCTAGGACATCCAGTTCATTTATTTGCCCTAATAGCTGGTTGATTCTCTGGGACTTAGGTTTACTGGAGGAAGTTTCTGCAACTGGTTCACCCTAGTCTTCTTTTGGTGTGAGTGATGGAAACTCCTCTAGCCTTTCTTGAAACTGTTCTGCTAGGTTAGCTTCCTATTCTTCTTGATCTTCAAAGTCTGAGTAAGGTAGGTTGAGTATGTTTCTGTCTGGTGTTGAAACTTCTTCTACATCTGCAGCAAATCTTCATGGACTGATAGATGAGGTCGAAAATGCCACATGGAGGATTGACAGGTCATCTTTTGCCCCAAAAATTTTGCCAAACTGCTGAAAACTGGGGCTCAAAGATGGATTTGGTTCTCCAAATCTGTGACACCTGTGTATAAACCGAAAAAGGTTTTTGTAGATTGGTTTGTTGTGAGCAAAAACCTCTCTCAGTTTTTTGGAATTCGTTTTCATTTTCCCGAGATCTATATTTCAAAAACATGTGTCAAACAAGGAAATTCTGAGATCCGAAAATTAGGGCTCGGAGATGGATTCGATTCTCCCAATCTGCAACACCTGTAGGAAAACTGAGAGAGGTTATTGTTCTTTGACTTGCTAGGAACAAAAACCTCCGAGCGTTTTGCAAAATGATTCTCCATTCTCTTAGAATCACCATTTTAAAATGATGCCTTTTCACAGTAAAACGCCAATTTCGGTGGCTTGGAGCACCCTGAAATTTCGGTCTTAGCTGTCGAAAGTCCGCTTTTGGTGGCTTAGAGATCGTTTTGAAACAACCCTTAGCCACAGAAACCTATGTTTTGAGTTTTTTGAGTGGGTCCTCCTTCTATCTTCATCTTCTTGAATGTTCTTCTGTGCCTACAAAATTGAAATTCAAACCCTAGGGAAAGATACTACAATGTTGGATCCAGAGAGGGCTTGGCTCAGTGAGAATGCATGCAAGAAATGTGGAACGAATTGAGGAGAGGGTGTTGATTTTGAGGGGACTGATCAGTGATTGGTACTTGAGCAGGAGGACAGTAAGTTCTGATGAGACCCGTGAGATGGCCAATGCAGTGATCAATTTAACTGGAACTTAACGCTATGTGGTGGTTCGACTACAGTCACAAGACAGGTGGAGGGTAGCTAGGGTTTGGGTCTTTAATCGGTCACTTCAGTTTCATAACGACCTCTTCTTTACTAGCTCATGATTTTTCACAGTCCCAGTCTTTTCGGCGGTTAAGTGCTTGATAGTGGCACTCCTCATGCTGACGGTGGTTGATTTTGATGGATGTACTAACCGTTTTCTTTTGGAGCTTTTGGTGGTTAAGGTAATCTTGGATCCAGTTTTTTTAGCTGCCGAAAGCCGAGCTTTTCAATGGCTAATGAATAGTTGAAAATTTCGCCTAAGCCACTGAAAGCTGCTTTTCAAAATTTTATTAAAAACGGAGTCAATGAGCTTTCGGTGGTTAATGTAGTCCTACGTCCAAATTTTTAACTGTCGAAAGTTGGGCTTTTTGGTGGCTAACGAACTGTTGAAAAGTTCACCTAAGCCACCAAAAGCTAAATTTTGATTTTTATGGCAAAACAGAGCACAAGGCGTTCCAACTTTGTTAAACATACAAAAATATTTCGTAATGTGCCTTGAAATCTTCTTCACTATGCAAAAAATAAATTTTCTGAATTTGACCTATTGAAGACTAATTTATTTGGGAGATAACAGATTGAATCACTTTCTTTCTTTTTGATCCCAAAAAGTTGATTTAAAAGGAACCTATTATCAGGTTTGGTTGACCAACCCTCAATAAGTTTTTTGGTAAAAGTATCGTATCCATCTATTGAGGTAGCTGGCAACCTATAAAAGTATCGTATCCTTCTAACAAGGACATCAGGGCTCTCATGTAAATATCTTCCTCTTCAACCCCATAAGCAGCAATGTAATACCACACTGCTTAAATGTGATCTTCAATAGTGATGGCAAAGGTACCATTGAACTTAGGGAGTTTATCAAAGTACTTTTCAGGCATGTCATGAGGAGCGACTTGGATTTGAGAGGAATCAAAAGGAAATGGCCTAGTTTCGTTTCCAAAACATTTAGGTCCCTAAGGCAAATTTGTGTTAGCCATTGAATGACTCGTGCGAGGTGGACTAGACGGAGGAGTAGAAGAGCTTTAATTATCGATAGGAGAATTAGACCAAGCAAAGGACTTGATTGAGGATCAATTGGAGAGTTTTCTAAGATTTGTCTCGGTGAATTAACAACCCTCCAGAAGAAATCGAGTGATTGATTTTTAAGATTGTTGTTTCGATTTCGGACGTATGTAATGGGACTTTCTTGATAGTTCCTCGAATTACGGTTTCGAAGGTTATAATCGCGGTTAGGTCCCTCAAAGGAGTCAGTGTTGTGGAGTCGCCAGGTGAACAAATTGTCGTGTTCAACGAAATAATGTCGTAAGAGAGGTTAGTAAAATGTAGTGATTGTAAAATTTAACCAATTTGAAAATGTAATCACTAGATTTAAACAAGATGTGATATGAATGATAAGAAAATAACAACATTCATAGACACCGAAGGTACGTATAATGAACCAAGGTAAGCCTCTACCTCCCCGGCAACGACGCCAAAAATGTTATCACAAATCTTGTAGTTGCCCCGTAAGGTGATCCTATCCAAGATGGTACAAGGAAAGGAAAACCAAAGTTGTGACCTACGGTAGTGAGGACCTCTAAAATGGTATCAGATGTCACACCAGCCAAAGCCATCGACACTTTAGACCGAGCAAATAGCTAAGCCTAGGGGGCGTCCCTATAACCAAGATAACCTAGGAAATGAGTAATCTAAATGGATAATGCAAGATATATTGATGGAATCCATTAGTTATTATAGTTAATTAGAGATTCAAATAAATTCTAAGGGATAAATTGTGCCTATGTGAAAAGCCCTAAATTTGCCCTAGGGTTTTAAGTATAAAATTCAAATCTAGGAGCAAATAGGGAGAAATTAGATAAGTTAGCACAAATAATTAAATCTAGATGATCGATCTATCAATTAAGAGTGGATCAAGTAATACCCAGTTTATGGAATTTAAGATAGTCACTTCCCCAAGGAGGGCATCCCTCTTCTATAGGTTAGATCAGTGCTTTAGGTGTGCAAATGGAGTCCAATGATCACAAAAATTTAGATCTGAGGGTTTTAAATTATTTAAAAAGTGGGTGTTCAGTTTCAAAGCTCGCTGCGACTAGAACCTACAAATCTAAAGGATGAGGGTTTTAAGATTAGGGTTTTATTTTAATTAAGCCTGGGTGGATTGAAATAATGGAAATAGAAGAACGTACCTTGTGAAACGTACCTAGGTAGATGAATGCCGAAAAAGTGAGGATTACTCCCGCAGAGATCAAATAAAAGTTTTGTTGAAGATCCATCCAAATGCCCAAGTGGAGAAGTGCGCCCCTCTTCTTGCCAAGCCAAGGAAAACTCAATCAAATCGGCAAGAAAATGAGCTACTGCAAACGAGAGATAAAAGATAAAGGAAATAATTGGTCATTGTCAAAATCACTCCCTGTTCGGAACAAATCTGGAAGAGAAACAAACTGTGGGTCTCCCCAAATAATGCGCCCCTCCCAAGACGACCTCTCTGCCTACAATAAAATAATAATCCACGAAAAGACGATAGATTCTTCCCAAAGATCTTTCAGTGCAAAGGAAAAGTAGTTTCAATCACATTTGTCGAGATCCAATCCACAAGAACACAAGTATTTCTCACAAAATAATTTTCTCTATTCCAATAAGCCAAGAGCCAAAATTCCTAAAGGGATACAATGAGGGGATCACAACTCTTAAATAGATCGAGAGTATGTCCACATTCTAACAAAATCAATCCAACAGTGGAAATCTTATTTTTATCTTTACATGGATCAAGTACATGCATCAATACAAAGGGGGACACACTTTGCCCAATGACGTCTTAGTTAGGCGAAATACATCAAAATATAAGATAACATCATGTGATACATAAGAGAGGGGTCACCTAGGGGCTCAATTCACCCTAGGATCCAGCTTAACAATATAACATAAGATATGACAATGTAATACATCATATGCCAACGTGAGGGGCGCCCCATGGGGAACGTCCTCACTAGGAAAGCCAATAAAACAATCCAGAGCATCAAAGTGACTGAAACTAGTGCAAACTAATCCAGAGAGCCGTTATACATCATCCAAAATTATTTCCAAGCCAATTCTTCAACTTCATTAACCAAATCGATTTCCTTAAGTGAATTTCATAGTCCATTTTTAGTTGGCACAGTACCCGAAAAATCACAAAAATCACAATAACTCTTTGCTGGCTAAAAATTTCAACAAATTGACTGCATAAATGACTTCGAAGACATGGTAGAATGGTAATGCTGACACTTATACCCCCTAGAGCACCACTCTGATATGCAATCTCATAATAAAAATGTAATCTGACCAATAATAAAGTGATAATAATCATTGATCATGAAAACTGAGGCCAAACTCTAAAAACTAAGACTGCAGTGTTGTTGTTGGGCATGTGTGGAGTTGATATAACAAATGTTGCTTTTTGTAGCCACCACATTGGGAACTATGTTTGACTTGGTCAACTGGGTTGACCTGGTCAAAGTACCCAAATTGAAGGTTGAGCAGTAATCTAGACAATCCTAAGTACACCATAGATGAATAAATCTCACATGATTATGTTAGTAGCCAAATTTAAAGCATTAATAGCATGAGAGTGGTACATAAACATAAATAAATATCAGACTCTTATCAAAGTAACCATTCAAATTCTATAAAGCTCTTTAAGTATGCTCACTTACAAGACTTAGACTACTAATTGTGATGGGTGAAGTGCTGAAACAAAGACCTAAAGCTATGGGAGAGACTCGTTGACTCTAACAAGGTGATCTTTCAGACATAAAGAATTAAGGTATCCACTTGAATTCATGATGAACAGAGAACACTAGGGAATGGGAGTGTCTCACAAATGGATGAGTTGATTTGAAGAGTGTCCATTCAACTTTAACATATGCCTACTGCTCACATCCAAGTTAAAGAGAAGCTCCATGAGGTTCTTTTCTACGACCCTTGCGTTGAGTACATAAGAAACTGTAGTGAAGAGATCCCAAGGGACACTTAGAATTAGTTTTCCCTTCATCCCACATCCAAACTCGTAGGCTCCGTGAGAAATTTAATCATTACGTTCTCAAACATATATGGCCAACAATCTTTAGATTTAGCATTCATTTAGCCACTACTTTTTAGGCCCTTCACATTTCATTTATTATCCCTTTTTAGGTGTGTCTAAAGACACGATTTGCAAATTTACTCATGGGATTACATTTCATAAGATAAGCATATAGTGTATAATGCATGTAATGATGGTAGACAAAATGCTTCAAGTTTTAACTGACAACTCTTCGGGAAACTAGGGGGAATATCCACAGTCCGGACCAAACATCGGGGGCAACCAACTAGAGAGGTCAAGGCTTCAAAATCCAACTCACCTATGCTCAAAAACCAACACCAGCGGGTTCTCCTGGCCCAGAAGGATCAAGGCTTCAGCAAATTTTGTTGCACAACTTAGACCCAAGACACAAAACAACATGGGCTCTGTCATCATAAGCTAAGTGGGAAAATAAGGTGCTTTCAATCTCACAAGTCAAAGTTCAAGTCTGGGTAAGTGCAAAATGGAAGGTACGGATGGGTGGAGAAAGTGGTAGGTGATGCCAACTCAGTAGCATAACCTAAGTTTGTTCAAGACGAACATACATAAAGATCTTACATAAAAGACTGCGTGGATATTCATAATATAATTCAATCAAACCAAGTAGTACCACAGTAAGCTAATTAATACCAAGTCATAACTACTAAAATAACCAATGGAGACAACATAAATCTGGATACCATCTATATACCTGCTCAACCACCATCTCTCTACCTGAAGTACCAATCTGTCAACTGTGTACCATATCCTACTGCTCTGCTCGAATGGACTATGAAATCACCAAAGTCATCTCAATGGACTAGGAAGTCTCAGTCATAGCTAGGAAATACTTTGTATTTGTTGTTGGAAAAGGCTCTGAATGTGGCTCATCAAGGCAAAATGATCCATGTTGTATCCCCATCAATACGTCTGGCTCGGAGAATAAAGAGAAAATCCATACACTCCATCACAGTAACCCAACTACAATATATGTGATAACAAGACCCCAAATCTGCAAATTAAGACCTGCCCCTAAAATGGGCCCTACAAGCCAATTCATTTATATTCCACCCAGAATGCACCAAAATAGATGACAAATTATATATTCATCCAATTCAAATCATATCTCCCATTTTGGGAGGCTTTTGGACCCCAAAAGCTTTTAATTAATGAGGTGAGCAAATTTTTCCTCTACCTTCTCCTTGGAGTACCATTTAGCCTTGCATTGAAGCTGTCCTTTCAACCCAATCTGCCAAAGGTCATGTTGCCCATGTCCCGTAGTTCTAGACTTCTTCTGCAATATTGTGTCTTCTGCCAACTCTGCTTGAGCATCAGGTGCTAAGTCCTCTATGGTATGTAGGACATGCTCCGCCTCTTGATCCAACATGGAAGGCTCATTGAGTTTCAAATTTTCCATTCACTACTAAGTAAATGTGCATCTATGAGGATAAACTGAATCTATAGGCGTTATCTCCCACCTTCTCCAATACCTCAAAAGGACCATACCACAAATCCTTGGTCTTCCATCCATGACCCTGTAGTCTTTCCTTGTTTAGTCGTAGCCAAACTCTATCCCCCATCTTGAATGATTTCTCAACCATGTGTTGGCCATGTCTAGACTTGTACTTTTCTTGTGACTTCTTCAATGTCCCCTGACCTTGCAAATGGATTTGCCTGATCTTATCAATGATTTTTCCAGCTCTTAATGCTTCACTTGTGGTGTCTTCCCTCACTCCCCCTTATTGTCCATATACAACATCTAAAGTTGAAGGTGGCAAATATCCAAAACAAGTTTCAAAAGGGTACCTACCAAGGGAAGTTTGGACTAATCTATTATAAGAGTGTTGAATATAGATCAAATTTTCATCCTAAGTCTTCGGATGTTTCCGATTATGACCCCTCAAAAGCTGCACCAAAGTCCTGTTGACTACTTCGGTCTATCCATCTAACTGTGGATGGAATGTTGTAGATCTCTTCAACTTAGTGTCCATCTTCTACCAAAGTGTAGTCCAAAAGGCACTGAGAAATATGGTATCCCTATCTAAGATGATCCTCCTTAGTATCCCAAAGTGCACCCAGACCTACTCAAAGAACATGTGTGTTGCTTCTAGTCCTTTGATGATCCTTTTACAAGGCATAAGAATGCACATCTTGTCGAATCTGTCAACTACCACAAATAAATAGTCATGCCCCTTCCTAGTGGTTGGTAACCAACCCACAAAATCCATGGAAATGCTTTCCCAAGGTCGAGTAGGTACAATTAAGGGACTCGTATAGACCTTGCTTTCTATTATTGAGCTTGCTGGTACAACAAAGTATGCACCTTCTAATATATCGTGCTACATCTTCTTGCATTCTAGGCCAATACACATACCTTTGTAAATTAGCAACTGCCTTGCAAACACCAAAATGCCCTACAACTTTGGAGGTGTGCACCTCTTTGATGAGCTGCAAACTTTCACCTTTAGGAATGCAAAGCTTTTCTAGCTTGTAGAGTAACCCATTCTAGAGATGATAGTCAACCTTACCGTCAACTTCTACATGAAATTGGCCCTGTAGTTTTTGAAACACCTCCTTAAGTCTTCATCTTCTATGTATCCCTCTTTGTATGCAACATGGGTAAAAGGTCATATGCATAAGAGTCCCCAAAGTTGTAATCTTGGATGTGGGTGGCCTTGAAAGCATGTACAACAACTTATTAGTGTTGCCCTTCTTATACCTGATGACTAGATGAAATTGTTGCAGAAAACCCATCCACTTGCAATGTCTGATTTCTTGCAGCTTAGTCTAGGCCTGCAAATACTACAGTAGCTAGTGATCTGTGTGGATAATGGTTGCCTTTCCCATCAAATAGTGCTTCCACTTCTTAACAGCTTGAACCAGGGCATAGAGTTCCTTATCATAGGTAGGGTAATTTAGGACTCCACCATGAAACATTTCAAAATGATAGCATACCAACTTACTTCCCTGCATCAAAACTGCTCCCATGGCATACCCACTTGCATTTGTCTCCACTTCGAAAGGCTTCTACAAGTTAGGCAATGCAAGAATTGGTACTTGACAAATCTTTCATTTTAGCTCGTTGAAAACTTTATGTTGATTCTTTCCCCACTGGAAACCCTTACGGCTCGTTGGTGTGGTGTGGAGAGGTCCAGCCACCACTGAAAAGGAACCGATAAACTTCCATAGGTACTGTGTCACCCCACCAAAGTTCCTAATTTTAGTAACATTAGTAGGAATTGGCCATCTTATAATGGCCTCCATCTTTGCAAGGCCCATCTTTAGTTCCCCTCAACTGATCACACACACCAACGATTGCTAAGCAAACTCATATTTCTTGAGATTAGTCAACAGGTGGTGTTTTCTCAGAGTCTCTAACACCTGTTTGAGATGTGAAATGTCCTCCTCCCAAGTAGAGCTATAAACGAATATATCATCCAGATGCAGTATAATAATGAACCTAAATATGGGCGCAAAACATCATTCATGAGTCTCATAAATGTAGTTAGTGCATTACATAAACCAAAAGGCGTGACCAACCATTCATACAAACCTTGCCTTTTGCCATGAAGGGGGTATTCCAAGTGTCTTTTTCTTTGACAAGTCCCTAGTAGTATCCCAATTTGAGATCTAGCTTGGTGAAGTACTTGGCATGCTGCAACTGGTCTACCAAATCATCAATCCTAAGCAAAGGGTACCAATTCTTAAGTGTAATCTTGTTCAAAGCTTTGTACTCTATGCACATCCGCCAAGTTCTATCCTTCTAGGGTATGATGATGATAGGTGACCCACAAGATGAGGTGCTTGGTCGAATCACCCCTTGCTCCAACAACCGCTACAATTGCTTTGTCACTTCATTTGCTTCCAAAACAAACTATCTATACAACCTAATATTTGGTAATGGGCAGTCAAGCAACAACTGTATCTCGTGCTCTACTTCCCTCTTAGGTGGTATCACTTTAGGGCCTAGGCTCCTAACACACTTCTCTATATGCCTATAGCATCTCCTCCAACTGATGTTTTTTCTCCTTGATACATTCCTCTAGGGATGCCTTTACTCTTACCAATTCATCACCCGACTAGTTCTCTCATAAGAAAAGAAAAACATATTTCTTAATTGCAGTAATCAACTTCTTGGCTTGGTTGGCTCTTACCAATAACATCTTTGATTTACCTTTATTTGCATTGATGATGAATGACTTCACATCCTTAATCAAGTAGTACTGGTTTTATCTCCTCATGAAGATTGCATTCCTCATATACATGTAGGGGCTTCCAAACACCACACCACACACGTCAAGGGGTACTATATCTAACTCCACTTCATCAATAAAATCTGCACTTAGATCAAATTTGATCTTACATTGTCTTGTGACCTTGATCTCTATATCCTTGTTTACCCAGCCCAACGGATAGGGTTTAGGATGATCATGAACCTCCAAACCACGCTTGCTGACCAGATCGGTTGTTATAGGGTTGTCCTATGAACCAAAATCAAATAGTGTCTACCTTGGTCTTCTTGGTCTGGATCTTGATATGGAAGAGTTTCGTCATCTCCTTCTCTTCCTTGTGATTAAGGCTACTCAGATTCACCTCCTTCTGCAGTGAAGTGCAAACAATCTTCTCATCCACATCTCAACTACTCTCTACTTGTTTGCTCGAGTCTGTAGCCAAGAGGCTAATCTCTTGGCATCCTTCTTACGGTTCTTAGGGTTCATCTCTGGATGTAGTTTCCAACACTTATCATTAATATGACCATCAATGTTACAATGATTACAATGGTTTTCGAATCCTTGCACTAATATGTTGTGGTTGTAGTATTATTATCTTTTCCTTTCCATTTCTTCCTCTCCTTGGAAGTGTCTTGGTTCTCCTTTTGTTTGAAACTGCTTGGTTGTAACTTGTCCTTTCTTGTGTCATATATTCTCCAGATATTGTGCTTGCACATAGGCCTCATCAATTGTCTTGGGCTTGAAGAGCATCTCTTGCTTTCGTAAATGACTGTGTAGACCCCCCAGATACTTAAGAAGTACATCTAAATTCTTAGGTGAGATACCCAACATAATAACCCTCTTCCTAAATTCGATGGTGTACTCTTGCACACTTTGCCCTTACCTTTACCTGATGTAATGCCAACAGATTCATTGGTCATCTACATACGCAATAGGATAGAATTGGGACTTTAAGAGGGTTTTGAAATCCTCCCATTTAGTTACTAGAGGATCACCCTCCATCCGAAGTGCCTCTGTGTGAATTTCCCACCATGTTAATCCATAGCCCTCTAATTTCAATCGAGCAAATAAAATTTTCTACTCCTAATTAATGATGTGGTTACTAAAATAGACCTCTAATTGCTACAACCAATTATTCAACTTTAATGCATCGATCTCACCTTGGCAGGTCTTGATATCCACTTTCACTTCCATCTTAAATAATGGCTGGGAAGTGGTAATGGAACTAGAACTTGGTTGCTCTTTCTCGATCTCTTTCCTCGACTCCTTTTCTAGGTCTCCTTTGTCTCTTGATTTCCCCTCTAATCCCTCTCTGAGTTAGAGCCTCCAAAATCACCAAAACATCCAAACTTGCTCTCCAGAACCGCCATGAGATTGACACATTGCGTGAGATATCAGTGACTTATATTTCCAACTTTGTAAATCATTGTTCATATTCACCCCACGATTCTTCATCGGGTTCATCTGCCATGGCTAGGGTTTGAATACTTTTTCCTTATTCCAACAACTCCTAGATCTTGCAATTTCCCGCAAAACCCAAAAGAAAATACTCTGATACCAATATGATCCATATAAATGGACGTGGATAATCCAGTGGAACAATTTCCCACAACAGATCTTACAACTTAAATCATTATGTTATATTATTTCCATGGAATGGTAATAAACTAGAACTAAAAGGAAAATAACTAAAGAAAAATTCCACTGAAACATTTCATCACAATGGATCTTACAACTTAATTCATCATGTTAGATTATTTCGATGGAATGGTAAACAATAAACTGGAAATAAAAGGAAAATAAATAGAGCAAAATAACATATCCACACAGATAACACAAGATATACCCTAGGAAAACCCACTATGGGGAATAACCCAGCTAGAAGTGAGGATTATGCCTTGCTCTTTTCTTCTCCAATATGCAATGCAAATACAAAGAAAGTGACACTCACTATGGAGTTACCTCTAACACTATGGTCCACACGACTACTACAGGATCTCCTACTTCCTCTCTTATGCTCTAACATCCACTCCCTTACCATTGCTTATTTATGGGACAATACAATAACATCATCAAAATGGCACCCCTTTTCTTCATAACGGTCTGGTATTTAACATAGCGTAATAGTTGTCCAGGATTAGTTTTAGGGTTTGTACATGCCTCAACTCTTAATCAGGGTTAGGGTATTGGGACCCCCTAGAAAGTTCTTGAAAGTCCATATGTGACTAGTTCCACATGCATGGGTAAAGAGCTGACGTGGCATCCACTTGGTACCATGGTGGTCAATTGGATAGGACAACTTGCGAGAGGCATAACTTCCTCATACAGACTCTGATTGAGACGATCCATGCACCATTGGAAAGATATCAGAGTGTACAATAACGTCAAGGGGATGAGAGTTATGTTCACAAACCTTTGACCCAAAAAAAATCGTTTAAGGCCTCAAACGATCAGAAGGTTTTGGACTCCAAATCTACAAAGTAAGACCTACCCCTAAAATGGGCCCTACAAGTGTATTTATCCAATCATTCCACACAAAGCATCAAAATAATGACAAATTATATCTTGATCCAATTCATATCATGGATTTTGTTATGCACCAGAACTACTTCATTTGTTCGAGCAAGGCCAAGGCTAGAGCAAAGGGGTCAATTTTTTTTTATTGTATAGGCCAAAATGGGATTTACTGTATGGATATTTAGTTTGGGGGTTGTTTACCCCCTGGATTGGACATGGCCAACCCGTTTGGTTTCACTCTCATAAGTAATTGGCTTTATGCCCATGAATTGGTGCTCCAAGGATACTAGGGTTGACCCATTAGGACACATGCCCTGTTGATTTATTTGTAACTTCGGAATGTATCCACTTGTATATTTTATATGTTGTATTTCTTTGTACCCCGATGTTCCTATCAGGAGAATCATTAATGTAATCAAGCCATGTAAAGTCATAGAGGTTAACCCTCCTTTGTAAGTCGGGGCAAGAGTCCTCACAGTTTCGAGGTACTAAGGTTATTAGACTATCCTAGAGAAGTCGGCCCTGGTAAGTAATTGTCAAGTCGAAAACTAGTATAAATAGAGAGTGAGACTCTCTATTTGAGATACACACTCACTCAACTGTAGCGCATGAGTGAGAGAGGAGGAGCTCACACAAGTGAGAGAGAGAACAATTGTCGAAGATCATCTTTGTGTCTTTGGGTTTTACTTTTGCTATTGGTGCTCATTCTATCTCTGAGTAAGTTGCGAGGTACTAGGGTTATTAGACTCTCCTAGAGAAGTCAGCCTCGATAAGTAATTGTCAAGTCGGAAACTAGTATAAATAGAGAGTGAGACTCTCTATTTGAGATACACACTCACTCAACTGTAGCGCATTAGTGAGAGAGAAGGAGCTCGCACAAGTGCGAGAGAGAACAGATGTCGAAGATCATCTTTGTATCTTTGGGTTTTACTTTTGCTATTGGTGCTCATTCTATCTCTGAGGAAGTTGCGGGGTTTTCTCCTTTATGGTTTCCCCGAGGAAAACTCTATGTCTCTTGTCTCTTGTTATTATTGATGTGCATGTTATTCTCTCAGATAAGATCCTAGATCATATTGATTAAATGATAAAAATCTAACATGGTATCAAAGCTAACCTGAGAAGAAGACACTCTGCAGCTGCAAAAGCTAGGGCTTCTTATTTTTTGGGTCTCTCTCCATAGATCATCAGCAAAAGAAGGCTAGGTTAACTCTCCAGTGAAGGGCGCATCTTTCTGTCCAAGCAGAATCTGATTCTGAGCATTTTCAGTTTTTGACCTACCACTACAACGAGAAATTAGGGCTTTTCACAGAAGTGGAATTTTTGAGTGAGCCCAGCATAGGATTACTCTCCTCATCAAAATCGAAGTTTAGAGACCAAGATCAAAGTTTTTGGTTGGGTAGAACTCCGGGAAAGTCAAACCCTAATTTGACCCTGAACCAGAAAACCAGCACTGCAAAAGACCAGCTCCAGATCCAGTTCCTGCATCTCAAATTGGTAAGATCTAAATCTTTTGTATTTCCATTTGAGGTTCTCATTCAAGATGTCTCATCACACCAAGCTTGATGAAAAGCTTGAAGGAGCTGATAACTTTCGAGCATGGAAGTATAAGATCTCACTGGTTCTTGATGAAAATGAATTGGACTTCCACATAAGTGGAGAGGTTCCAGTTACAGAGGGAGATGAGGCTAAGGCCTTACACAAGAAGAACTTGGTCAAGGCCAAGAGAATTATTGTTGATTCCATCAAGGATCACCTTATACCACAAGTGTCTTCCCTAAAGACACCTAAAGAGATGTTTGTTCCTTGACCAAGCTATTCGAAGGAAAGAACATAAATCGAAAGATGACTTTGAGAAACCAGTTGAAGAATGTGAAGATCCAGAATGCAGAGACCATACAGTCATACTTTACAAGGGTCTCTCAAATCAAAGAACAACTTGAAGCAGTAGAAGAAGAAGTGCAGAATGCAGAAATTGTGATGACCACCTTGAATGGTCTCCCTAGGTCGTGGGACTCCTTCATTCAAGGGATTTGTGCTAGAAGAAAGCTAATCACTTTCAGTACGCTGTGGGAAGAATGCTCACAAGAAGAAGATCGAATAGTGGCTCAAGAACAAAAAAATGGGAAATGAAGATCAAGCTCTCACAGTACACACCAAGAAGATCATAAGGGACTATCATCATCCCAAAGGTAAGCATTCTCACCAGAAAGATAACCCTAGAAGATCTAGCAGAGATCTACCTAAATACAGATGCTTTACATGTGATGAGAGAGGACACTTTGCCAGAGATTGTCCTAATAATAAGAGTGACTCTCACAAGAAGAAGGACAAAAGAAGACATCATGCTCACACTGCAGAGGATGATGAACCTCCCAGAAAGAGATTCAAACAAGAAAGTGAAGATTCTTCAAGTGATGAAGAGTATGTTTTGATTTCTGCCCTCACGAGAACTGTCACACATGGAAGCAATGATTGGCTCATTGATAGTGGGGCTTCCAAGCACATGATGGGATTTAAAGAATCTTTCGTGAAACTATCCAAACATGAGTCACCCCACAAAGTGAAACTTGGGGATGACTACCAGTATCCCATAAAAGGTAGTGGTGAATCCTCCTATAAACTAGACTCTGGAAAGTCTATGAAGATAAAGGATGTCTTGTTTGTACCAGGACTAAAGAAGAATCTCCTCTCCATATATGCATTGGATGCAAAAGGCATGAGGGTTGCATTTGTAGATGGCCAAGTTCTTATGTGGCCAAAAGGAAAAACTATAGATGATGCAGTAGTGATTGGAGAGCAAGAGAGAGGATTATACAAGCTAAAGGGCCAACAAGAACAAACCTTGGTCCATGACTCTGTAGAGCCAAGTGAACTATGGCATAGAAGGCTTGCACATGTGCACTATAGGGCACTACCACTTGCAAGCAAAGTTGTTGAAGGTCTTCCAGAAATATAAGAAAAAACATGAAGGAGTTTGAAAAGGATGTGCGAAAGGAAAGAACACGAAGAAGACATTTCCAAGTAGCGAGAGCAAGGCAAAAGGAATCTTGGAAATCATCCACTCCGATGTATGCAGTCTGATGCCATCCAGTTCATTGAGTGGGTATGTATACTATGTTTCTTTCATTGATGATTTTTCTAGGAAGACATGGATATACTTCTTAAAAAGCAAGGATGAAGTATTCATTAAGTTCAAGGAATTCAAAGCCTTGATCGAGAATCACACAGAGAAGAAAATCAAGACCTTTCAATCAGACAATGGTGGAGAATTCACATCAGATAAAATCAAGGAATTATGCAGAGAGTCAGGGATTTAGAGGGAGTTGACCACTCCATATAATCCACAACAGAATGGAGTTGCAGAAAGGAAGAATAGAACAATTATGGAAACAGCAAGGGCAATGCTTCATGATCAAGATCTTCCCATGCATCTATGGGCAGAAGCTGCTAGGACAATTGTGTATGTACAGAACCGTACTCCGCATAGAGTACTTGAGAACAAGACACCAGAAGAAGTCTTCTCTAACAAGAAACCAGAAGTCAGTCATCTCAGAATATTTCGTTGTCTAGGGTACATACACATTCCAAAAGAAAAGAGGACGAAGTTAGATCCTTCAGGAAAGAAGGGTATATTTGTGGGATATAGTGAAAGCTCGAAGGCTTACAGAATATATTTCCCAGGATTCAAGAAGATCGACATCAACAGGAACGTAACATTTGACGAAGACTCAGCTTACAACAAATCCAGAAGGAGACCTATTGAAGACCCTGAAGAAACAAAAGCACCCAAGATCCGAGATACAACTATGAACGATGCAACTCCAGAAGAAGATCGAGAAATAGAAGAACCCTAGGAACCTATAGATCCACCCCAAGAAAAGAATCCTTACAAAAGGAAACCTGCATGGTTACGAGAGGTTATCCAAGGTGCATAAAGATATGGGGCTCCAGAAGAAATGCTCAGAAAAAGAAAGAGAACTAGGTCCTACTCCGGTTATGTAGCCCTACTGTGTGACATCATTGATAAAGAACCTTCCAACTATGAAGAAGTGGCAAAAAAGAAAGAATGGAAGGATGCTATGATCGAGGAGTACCAGTCGATCATGAAGAATGATGTATGGGATGTGGTCCCAAGACCAAAAGGGAAGTCTATTGTAACTTCCAAATGGATCTACAAGATCAAACATGCTGAAGATGGTAGCATAGAGAAATATAAAGCAAGATTTGTGGCACGTGGCTTCTCCTAGAAGGAAGGGATAGATTATGAAGAAATTTTTGCACCTGTAGCCAGATACTTTTTCATCAGATCAGTACTTGCTCTCGCTGCAATGATGAAATGGAAGATTCACCAGATGGATGTCAAGACTGCTTTCTTGAATGGTGTAGTAGAAGAGGAAGTGTATGTGGAGCAGCCACTCGGTTTTGAGACACATGACAGGGAGACTCATGTATGCAAATTGAAAAAGGCCCTGTACAGTTTGAAACAGGAACCCAAGACATGGTACGGCAGAATTGACAGCTTCCTGATAGGCTTTACCAAGAGTAAAGCAGATTCCAACCTTTACTATAAGGTTGAGGAAGGGAACCCTGTGATACTCCTACTATATGTAGATGACCTGTTTGTAACAGGAGAGGATGGGTTGATTGATGACACAAAGAGGACGCTTGCTGCCGAGTTCGAAATGAAAGACTTGGGTATGATGCACTACTTTCTAGGCATAGAGGTGTGGCAGAATGCAAATGGAATCTCCCTGGGGAAAAGGAAGTATACAGTAGAGATCCTAAAGAGGTTCGGAAAGATGGACTGAAAGGCCATGACCACACCTATGGCATCGAACCTGAAGCTATTGAGTGATGCTACATCAGAGTCGGTTGATGCTACGATGTATCATCAGATGATTGGGTCTTTGATGTACCTGACAAATAGGAGACCAGATATTTGCTTTGTTGTGAACGCATTGAGCCAATTCCTAACAGATCTGAGACATGTTCACCTGATTGTTGCAAAGCATATTCTGAGGTACCTAAAGGGTACAGTTGATTATGGGCTCAAGTATGAGGCGAATCAGAAGATTAACCTGGAGGGTTATGTGGATTTGGATTGGGCAGGCACTGCCATTGATAGGAAGAGCACTTCGAGGTGCCGCTTCAGTATGGAATCAAGTGTGATCTCTTGGTTTAGTAGGAAGCAGTCCTGCGTGGCACTCAGTACAGCCGAAGCAGTATGTTGCAGCCTGTTCGGCTAGTTGTGAAGCAGTGTGGCTGAGGAAGCTACTATATGATCTGTTTGACCTCCAGTTGGATGCTACTTGTATATATTGCGACAACCAGAGTTGTGTGAAGTTGTGGGAGAACCCGGTGTTCCATGACTCGAAGCATATTGAGATCAAATATCACTATATCAGGGATATGGTGCAAAGAGGAGCAATGAAGCTCCAATATGTTGCGACAGACGAGCAGATCGCTGATGTGTTGACCAAGCCATTAGCCAAAGTGAAGTTTGAGTACTTCAGGGAGAAGCTTGGTGTTCTCCAAATCGAGGTTCCTTCCAAGGGGAAGTGATGAGTTCGTGAGCCTTTACGACATGGTGGCAGGTTGGGCCTCCCATGGTTGGATGTAAGTGCTAAGCCTTTCTAACATGGTGGCAAGCTGGGCCTCCCATGGTCAGATATAAGTGCTGAGCCTTTCTGACATGGTGGCAGGCTGGGCCTCCCATGGTCAGATATAAGTGTTGGATGAGCCTTTCTAACATGGTGGCAGGTTGGGCCTACCATGGTCAGATGTGAGTGTTGGGCCTTTCTGACATGGTGGCAGGCTGGGCCTCCCATGGTCAAATATAAGTGTTGGACGAGCCTTTCTGACATGGTGGCAAGATGGGCCTCCCATGGTCAAATGTGAGTGTTGGGCCTTTCTGACATTGGTGGCAGGCTGGGCCTTCCATGGTCAGATATAAGTGTTGGGAGAGCCTTTCTGACATGGTGGCAGGCTGGGCCTCCCATGGTCAGATATAAGTGCTGAAGATGAAGACCTACATGGAGGATAGGCCTACAACCAGCATGAAAAAGGGCTGGCTCTGTAGAACTTCCTATGACGAGTAGAATTGAGAGATAGCACCATTTGCTCGAGACAGCGGGAGCAGTGAAGATGATGATGATCCATCTTTGAAGATGATCCAGTGATGATGATGATCCAGCTTTGATGAATGATCCAATGACGAAGACTTATTCTGATGAATTGTGTCAAGAGAATACCTTCCTAGTTAAGAGGGAGTGTTGATGTATTTGTAACTTCAGAATGTATTCACTTGTATATTTTATATGTTGTATTTCTTTGTACACCGATGTTCCTATCGAGAGAATCATTAATGTAATCAAGTCATGTAAAGTCATAGAGGTTAACCCTCCTTTGTAAGTCGGGGCAATAGTCCCCACAGTTTCGGGGTACTAGGGTTATTAGACTCTCCTAGAGAAGTCGGCCTCGGTAAATAATTGCCAAGTCGAAAACTAGTATAAATAGAGAGTGAAACTCTCTATTTGAGATACACACTCATTCAACTGTAGAGCATGAGTGAGAGAGGAGCTCGCACAAGTGAGAGAGAGAACAGATGTTGAAGATCATCTTTGTGTCTTTGGGTTTTACTTTTGCTATTGGTGCTCATTCTATCTCTGAGGAAGTTGCGGGGTTTTCTCCCATATGGTTTCCCCAAGGAAAACTCTTTGTGTCTCTTGTCTCTTGTGATTATTGTTGTGCATGTTATTCTCTCAGATAAGATCTTAGATCATATTGATTAAATGATAAAAATCTAACATGCCCATCCTGGTTATTTGATTTGCAAAGGTGACTGCACTTTGTAAAGGAACGTTATCTCCTATTGGCACAACTTTTCACCCACTTGGACCTTTTGTAGCATCCAAAAACCCCTGCTCTAGCCTTCCTATCCTAATGCGCCACCTTTCCATCTATTGCTCACCAGCTGAGCCTACAGTGCCTTAGAGGGGGGCGTTAAGGGACTTTCAGTATTTTGGGGTTAGATGGGACATTACATCCCCCCTTGGCTCACCAATTCATCAAGTGAAGCCATCTCTTAACTTATTTTTGCTTATTTTTTCCATTTTTGTCTATTTTGGGGTTAAATTCCTTAATTATGTAGAATTTACCCTAAAAATATTATTATTTATTTTATTTGTAATATTATTATTTTAGGACATGTAGGCTCAAATTAAATATTCGAGGATGGATTAGTATCAATAGACATCCTCCTCTCATTGTAAAATCATAAGATAAGGGTTCTATTATGAGATTATTCTTTTTTCTCTTGCTTTATGAGCTCTCTTGGTGATGTGCACTTCTCTTGGATGACTCTTCTTGCTTGATGGTGAATCGTGGATGGATCTAGGGCTTCTTATTGCACATGCTATTGTTGATGCTAGAATTGTTTGCTAAACACATGCTCAAGAATGACCTAAAGCTCTTTCTTTACTCATATCTTGGTGAATATTGGTAAGTTAATGCTTCTATGTGGATTGAATGGTGGTGTATTGCTGCGTTTTTTTCTGTATTAGTGTCTTTTATCAATATTCTGTCAATTTTGTGTGGAGGAAACGCCTTGCATTAGGATTTCATTTTGCTTTTAGGGCTTTGGACTTCTCCATTTACCTTGGTTAGGCTCACTTACCGAATCCTTGAGGTTGCTAGGTGATGCCCTAGCTTGCAAGTGGTAGAAAAATACTCCAAGAAAGGGACACTAGCCATGATCTCTCAAATCCCTAGGGATTGAGATGAAATCATAATTCCCTTCTCTTGTCAATCTTTTTAACTCAAATTTTCAGCATTTATTTTATCATAGTTATGCTACATTTTTATCCATAAAAACTCTAAAAATCATAAAACCCTAAGAAAACCCTAAAAATTAGAAAACTCATGACTCCAAAAATAGCCATGAGTTTGTAATTCTGGTCCTCCCTATAAGTTCGCCCTAGTGGATTTATCCACAATCTTGAAAGGTATCCTCATTTTATGTATAAAAAACCCTAAAAATCATATATTGTCAAAAAAGCCCTAAAATTTTACATAAATTCAAAAATCTACAAATATTTGGAATTTGCTAAATCTGGTCTACCCATCAATTTCGCCCTAGTGGATTTATCCACAAATCCTGAAGGGCGTCCCAATTTGAGCACTTGCATTGGGTAACGTGAAATCGTCATATCTTCAAAACCCTAGCCTATGCTTTGCTTGTGAAGCCATCTTTGACCTCGCCTTAACCTTCTTGACCTCCTCCCACTGAGGGTTCACCTTTTTGAGGTGTCTCTTGGGCTACGTGACTTTCATTGGGATACATAATATTGTGCTACATACCTTTGTTATCTATTGTGTTGGAGAGACATTAGGTCATTTTAACTCTTCTATAGATCTACTTGTCTTTAGTATTCATTGATTGACTCCATATAAGGCATTGATCTATGTCATAAAGGTTGTTGGAAGGTATCTTTGTGTTTGTATTGATAGGTACCTCATTAGGGCTCTCCCCTGGGTTGAGGAGTTCCCAAAGTAATTGAGAGATTAAGCTGAAGTGACATTGAGCTTCAATCCCTCCCATGCTTACCATTCACTAGCCAACACTTCAAGTTTGTGCAACAAAACAAGGTTGCGGGGAAGTGCCCCCCCCCCCTCTCGCACCCGCTCCGGAAGGAAGCGTTGCGGGAGCTAACCGGAAGCACGCTTCCTGGATAGCTCCCGATCCAGAGCGATTTCGGAAGCACGATTCCTCCTTCAAATTTTTGCTCCCTGCTCTATCCGAAAGCGCACGTTTCTTTCACACTTCGCCATCGCTTCCAGCTTCACTCCCGACGCTTCCTATAGCGCTTCCCCCATTAAACGACGCCCACGGCCCGCGGAAGAGAGGAAAGGGACGCGATTTGGTTTTTGGAGGGAAGGAGGAGGGCTTTGGGGGATAAAGCCCTCTTCTCCAACCTCATTATCACTTTGCAAGAGAAGAGAAGAAGAGAAGAAGAGAAGAGAAGAGAAGTGAAGAAGAGAAGAAGAGAAGAGGAGAGGAGAGGAGAGGAGAAGGAGAAGGTTGCCACCATTGGAGAGCGATAGCCAAAGAGGTAGGCTCTACAACCTTCTTTGTTCATGTGACATTTCCTTTGTGTTAGAATGTAGTAATGTACATTGTTAATTCTCTAGTTCTTCCCTCATTCTATTGCAGGCAACAGGTCAAATCTCTAGTTCCATCTAGCATCAACCATGATGATGGGTTTATGGTTTATTTTGTTGGTTTCATTTTGTTGGAAACCAAAGGAGAAATGAAGAAGAGGATAAAGAAGTGGGAAGTGGCACATACCATGGAGAGGAGGAGGAGGACGAGGAGGACGAGGAGGAAAACCAAAAGAAAACCAAAGAGGACCCCACACCCTTGTGGAAATATGTCACAAGGCAGGCAGGAACTCGAGGGGGTGGAACCAAAAAGTTTGTTTGCCCCCATTGCAAAAAGACATACACAGGTTCATATACCCATGTGAGAAGACATCTATGTGGGCACATGCCATGTGATGAAAGAAAAACTGTAGGAGTTTGTGTTTGCCCAAATGTGGTTCAACACAAAGAGCCATCTATAAGAAGCAAGAATTTGAAGCACAAAACATGACAAAACGATCATCGGATGACCATGGCCTATCATGCTCACCAAGAACTGGAGGCCCATCCACCCAAGGCAGTGGATTCTCTCCCATGCAATCACGTGGAAAGACAATATCAAATTTCCTTGATCAAGGTGGTAGGGATGACGTGGATTCAAAAGTGTATCAGTTTCTCTATGCATGCATACCATTCAATGTTCTTCGCTCACCCTATTGGCATGAAATGGTAGAGGCCATCCGCACAGCCCCAACAAGATACAAGAGCCCCGGGTATGACAAAGCTACAACTGTGGGGCTTGATAAGAAAAAAGCCAAGATCCAAAATGCTTTGGGGCAATTCACAAATGCTTGGAATGAGTATAGGGTATCAATTGTATCAAATGGTTGGACCAATGTGAAAGGTAAGCCATTGATAAACGTTCTTGGTGTCTCTGCTACTAGTGCAGTCTTCCTTTTGGCACATGACTACTCAAATAAATTCAAGACCGACATTAGCATTGCAGAACTCCTACTCAAAAACATTTGAAGCTATTGGTCCATACAATGTCATCCAAATCATAACAAATAATGCTGCTAATTGTAAGGCAGCGGGAGCAATCATTGAAGATAAATACCCCAACATATTTTGGTCTCCGTGTTTGGTTCACACATTGAACCTTTTGATGCATGACATTATTAAGTTGAAGGAAAACGAATACAAATGGATTGGTGAACTGTACTAAAAGGGAAAGCACATGATAAGATTTATTACCAACCATAGCAATGCCCAAGGCATTTTCCGCACTGACTCAAAGTTAGAGCTATTAAAGATAGCAAAGACTAGATTTGCTAGCTATTACCTCACCTTCAGGCACCTTTTGAAATTAAGAGAGGCATTGGCTAGCATGGTATCAAGTGAATCATGGCAAGTTTTGAAGATAGGGCTACATCCACATCTGACACGCTTGATTTTCAAGATGTGGAAGACACAGCTCTTGATGGTCAATTTTGGGCTAGTGTCAAAATTTATTTTGCTATTCACAAAGCCCATTTATCACATGATTTGGTTTGCAAATACAGAAAAGGCGATAATTGGGGAGGTGTATGAGCAGATGGATAGCATGTTGGGCCAGATTAAAGATATTGTTGATTCGAAGGATCCCATCCTGTATGACCATATTCACACACGTGGTCAAAAGGTGGGAACATCTCAACGTTCCACTGTATGCCTTAGCATATGTATTAACACCAAAATATTATTCTCCATCTTGGTTAGCCAAACCAACACCTGGGGATGGGGTTAGGAGAAAGCCCCACACAGATCCAGAGGTACAGGTTGGGTACATGGCTGCTATAGACAAGTTGGTCACTGATGAAGAGGAATGTGCCTTATTGCATAGTGAATTAAGCAAATACCTCAGTGATATTGGTCCATTTGGTACTTTGCATGCTAGAAAAGATCGAGATAGGGCGCCTCCTATTGAATGGTGGAACATGTATGGCTCATCATGCCCACGCTTTCATAAATTGGCAACCAAAGTGCTTTCACAGGTGGCAAACAGTTCCTCTGTAGAAAGGTGTTGGAGCACCTATAGCTTCATCCACTCGGTGAAAAGAAACCGATTAAATGAAAATCGGGGAGAAAGCTTAGTTTATGTACATTACAACTTGAGGTTGTTGACTCATTACTGTGAGCAGGCCAAAACCGATAGATCATATGTCACTTGGGACAACAATCCGGAGGAGCATAACTTGGAGGATGGAGCCTTAACTTTAGAGCGCTTGGAGGATGAGCATGTGGGCGATCAGGATGACCATGCAGCAGTAGCAGCAACAAT
The DNA here is from genome assembly GCA_001517045.1 of Pseudotsuga menziesii. Taxonomy (NCBI): domain Eukaryota; kingdom Viridiplantae; phylum Streptophyta; class Pinopsida; order Pinales; family Pinaceae; genus Pseudotsuga; species Pseudotsuga menziesii. The sequence continues at coordinate 593,555 of LPNX010665457.1, read as the reverse complement.
GCCACCGCCATCTGCTACCTTGTTTCCAAATGCACCATCTTTGCCTAGAGGTTCAACTTCACAACCCCCACCTGCATCAACGAAGGGGGGTCATGCACCACCAAGTCTTGGACGTGGATCAAGCCGTTCAACATCGGTGGCTACTGGGGATCAAAATCCCGCTCCCTTTGTTCATAGACCACGGGAAAAAAAAATAGAAATTTCCCGTGGCAGGAAGAAACATCCATAAAATCTACTTTTCTTGTCTTTTCTTATTTATAGTACTTTCAAGTTTCTGCACTGTTGAGATTCGAGAACTTGAGTCATTGACTTTTTTATATTTATTATGGTATATTTTGTGAACATTACATGGCAATTCAAGATTGAAGTTTGAAGTTGAACTATGAAACTGTAAGGTTGATAACTTGATGTTCTAGATAATGGACCTATGTTTGACGAATTCACTAGTATATGATAATTGATTGAATCATTGATGATTGATGAATGATGTTATATGGTATTATGATTTATCATGTTATGGTTTATTTCATGTTTTGTATGCTTTCCATGACTAATTCAACATTCTACAAGCATTTGTTGGCATATATGCAAAAATATATTAAAAATATATATTATATAAAAAACGCTTCCAAACTGGAAGCTTCTGAAAATTTCGCTTCCCGCTCCCAAGCAGGGTAATTTTTAGTGGTGAAATTTCGTTAATTGCCTATTTTTGTGGTTTTTTTCAAAAAATAAATTCGCTATTTGGTCATTTTTAGTGTCTAATATCGCCTATATTTACATAGAATATGTTTATATATATTATATCGTTTTCTGTATTTTAGGTAAAGTCTATGTTATTGTGAAGTTTTTGTTGTACAAATTTACACATTTCAGTGTTAATTTTATGTTTCATATTTAATATTCGCCTACCTTTCTATAAACATGTTTTTTTCCAATCCAAAACAATCGCCTAGAATACTATACTTAAGTATAATATTAGAATCCTTAAAAAATACCCTGCTCCCAAGTAACCTTGCAACAAAACCTAGACTGCTAGTTTGAACGGTAACAGATTCTAATCTATGTATTTTAGTCTTATATGTAAACAATCTTATAAGTTTTACTTACAGGAAGTTCAGAGAAACTAATAGCATGGTGCAAGGTAGAGTTGACCAGGGAATTTGATATGAAGGACATTGGCTTGATGCACCACTTCTTGGGTTCTAAAGGTGTGTAGATTCGATGAGGTTTTCCTCAAATAGTAGAAGTATGCAGCTGAGATTTTAAAGAGATTTCATATATGCACTATAAGCCCATGGCTACTTCTATGGTAGCAAATCTAAAGTCATTTATTGATTCAGATTAAGATTTGATTGTTCCATCTGCACACAAGCAGTGGATAGGTTCCCTCATGTGTCTAGTAAAGACCAAACCTAATATTAGTTTTGCACTCACACCTTGAGCCAGTATATGGTCAATACGTGTTTGAACAAAATAGTGCATTTTGGTGTAAGGTATGTTGGTGATGGAGAGTTGGTGCTACACGGGTTTACAAACTCTGATTGAACAAGTAGCACAAGTGCAAAACACCTTGAGCGAGTATATGGTCAATACGTGTTTGAACAAAATAGTGCATTTTGGTCTAAGTTATGTTGGTGATGGAGAGTTGGTGCTACACGGGTTTACAAACTCTGATTGAACAAGTAGCACAAGTGATAGGAGCACTTCAGGGTGTTTCTTCAGTTTGATTTTAGGTATGTTTTTTTGGTTCAGCAGAAGCAGGCATTACACTGCACAGGAGCATATGCTCGTGTTTTTTACTTTTATAAGGCAGGAATTTCCTAGTACCCTGTTGTTGGCGTGATGTAACCTCTCTGACCTATGATGTATTTATATGTTCCATGAAATAATATAAGCAGTAATTCAAAATATAGAAGAGAAGATGGTCTCGGTAGTTGCAGTTCCCCCAATTTATATCCCGGTTGCTGCTACGGAATCTATGTTAACATACCTAACTACAAAATTAACCAAGAATATGATATATATCGCTCTGGCTACACTGGCTCTGGGTCTCAATGCCTTGTATTGCTAATCGGTTTTTAATTGTTCGAACAAATCTTCCTCAATGATTAGAAAGAAATATGCAGTATACTGATTGGTAAGAATAGCCACACAAAACAGAAAAGCTGGACAGGCTTACCAGAAGATTGGAGAATCCAAGGCCTCTGGCAAAATACTGAGATAAGGGCCCCATGGAGAATTAGGCCTTGATTTTTCTCTGAGAACGAAAAGTGAAATGGCCACCCAAGGCCTCAAGTCCTGGCACAGCTTCCCAATTTCAGAAGCACTAACTGTATCCATACTTATCCATAAACCCTTGGGCACTTCTAAAACCACCTGTCCCCGAGAAATATTTGTCTGGGCCACCAGTCCCACTCTTTCAGGCACAATCTCTGGCTTCACCAATGTAGAAGAAGAGCTTGTGATGCCTCCTTTCTCTGATAGCCATTGCCAGAAATAGCGAATATCATCCTGGGTTGGTAGCACGTTTGACGCTGGGTTTACACAGTTTAAAGAGACTGCTTTTGTCCTGAAAAGCTTGCTGGATGTTTTCAATGATGCGGGGTGTAGAAATGAAGTGAAAATATTGGGATTTGAAAGGCTCCCATACGGAGGAAACAACGTGGACGACAGAGCCATTGGTCTTAGCGACTACTGCTTCGCTTTCAATTCTATAACTACTACTCGGAATTCCCTGCATGTAAGGCCCAGGTAACCAGCAGAATTCTAAATGTGTGCATGCTTCTTACGCACCCACTCTCAACCCAACAGCTCTGATCAAATTTTCGGCCACTTATCCAATGGCAATGGGATTGATTGAATGATTGCTTGCTTTCTTGAGGTTTTGAAACGTTCAGACCATTTTCCCAGTTCGTACTAACACTATCATTTGAGTTTTGCTGCATTTCAATTCATCTGAGGAATTACAAGATATCCATCAATCCATCCGATATGTAGCCATAAGAAGAGATGGCGGCCATAGGCATCTTATCTATCCAATGGCTTAGAAATATTTATTCATTTTTTTATAATGTCCATGACATTTGGGAATCATTTTCTATATATTAGTTTGTTACATAATAAAATAAAATAAAAAACAATTTTCAATTAAGTTATTTTTATATTAATTTTTGTGTAATTTATTTAAATTTTTAGTTGTCTCAGATGGGTGATGTCATTCTTCGGATTTGTAGCAGGAAAGAAATTGTTATTTGTCTTTATTGACATAGCAAGCATTTAATCGTGTCATGCTCTAACAACTTGTTGGAATTTGGCAAACTAGTTTTTGTCTAAATCATAATTTGGAGGGTTTAAATTGCAAAAGTTTAATTGTTTTTAATCAAAAATCGTTCTGAAAAAACAGGGTGTTTTAGTTGTCTGTTATCCTACTCGGTTAGGTTACACAGAGGTTTGGTCGTGCCACCACGTTGGCCAAGACTAATAAATACTTGATTGCCAACCTCCTCGAACGGCTAACAATAACCAGCTTGCTACAAGCCATTTAATGTGGCGGCAACAGGCATGTCCCCCGTTGGATCTTAAGCTACTTGAGATCCAACAGAAGACATGCATGTTGTCGCTGCATTAAATGGCCTAGAGCAGGCTAGTTATTTTTCGCCTCCTCCAACACCACTAAGTATGATGAAGATTCTGCCGCCAACTCCACGGCCTGAGAGTAGGCTGTGACACCAATATTTGCATGAACTCAACTTTCTTGCGATCGATTTGTTGCAGGCAAGATGCTAGCCCCCTTGCCTAGGTCACTCGGTTGAACTCCATTTGTCGTGAAAGACGACACTCCAAACCCCAAGAAGCAGTTATACACACCAATGCCCAACACACCTCCATGCCACACACCAGCAACCCATGCGCCTATTCCCCCAACTCCCATTAAGGCTCCATAAAAAGGTGGCGCAACACCTACTAGTAAAGTATGTCACCCATAGTGTCGAATAATAATAAACAACCACCCTTCAGTCACAAACGTGCTTATTGCAATTTACATGTTTTTCATGGCTATAGCTATGCTTTTCAAAAAAACTCATTTTTAAATCATTGCTATCCTTAGTTTGGGTTCAACTGAGCAATAAATTCGAGGATACCAGAACTTTGTTATTCTTAAGTGCTTTGTGAATCTAAATCTATATAATCCTTTATTTACAATAATTATTTTCCTTACCCCGAATGCAGATGATTCTTCACTAACTTGACCATAGAGCATGACTGACGAGGCACACAACTACCCCCCGACGTCATCCCCCTTGCATCACCTCATTGGAATTTAATGTGTTGGTTGTTTACCATTTCAATGGGCGCGAACATCAAACTCTCCATCATATGCATCCCCTCCGACATCACATGGCATTCTTCTTACATTTGCAAATTCATGGTAGTCTTTAATGCTCCTTTGGAAACGCATTGTTGGGTTATTGTCAAGAGTCGCCAGTTCTTCATTCCATTCTCCACCTGCCCGCTTCAGTTCACGCCTGCAAATTTTGGGCACCCTGCACTTCGGCCCTCTGCTCCCTTCTCCCTTGTCGCCTCCTTGGTGCCACATTTCCCCACTCTACTTACAGGCTACTTCATGTCGTGCAGATGGAGGGCCACTCCCAGACGGGGTCGGGTAGGCAGGGGCACCTCCAGTCAATGAGCCACAAGCTTTAATTCCTAGGCCAATTCGGAGAGATATGACCTGGAAATCCCAAGTCCCCTCCACCTCATGTTCAATGACTGGGAAGATGAAATGACAGACTCTCTTTCTACAGCTAACAGGACCACGGAGCATAGACGTCATTGTTGGGTTGTGAAAAATCTCCTAGTATGTCTCCTCCTTTGCTCCACCACCTCCTAAATCATGCCTCCGGCTCCCTCGGCTATTCCAGTTGTCACTGACCCCCTTGTTGCGCCTATGGACATTGAGCTTTTGTCACCTCCTCCCCAACAAAGAATGGCCAGCACCAAGGCCGACAAAACCATTCTCACAGGAGACTACCGAAAATATGCGCCTCTCCCTGTTAAAAAAACTCCCTCCAGCAGTGACAACAACTCCAACAGCGATGATGACTCCAATAGCGAGGATGGGTGTCCGAGCAACATCATTGGACCAACCACCACAAAGCCATCTAATTCCACAGTGCAAATCCTTCCAAGCATGCAACTGGGTTTCGACTTCAGGACACCCATTGGAGGAGGAGCCACACACAAAGTCTTAGGCCATGTTTTTATGAATTATGCATTCTCTTTTTTTACTGAGTTTCTGGGGATTTAGGCACCAATGTATACTATCACAATGCTTTATCATGTTTATACTTGTAAACTCTATAAGTTCCATACTTTTATGATATATTTTCTCTCACCTAAGGAGGATCTCTTAGACAACAAAGGACTGAATTCCTTTCAAAGGCATACTGATTTTCTCCTTTTCCTTTTTTCTGCTAGCAGAACAAACTCTCAGATTTCTACTCTTGCATGTATTACTATTTTACTTCCATAGAATAGTTCTTGAATTTACAACAACAAAAAAATCTTTTATTTAGTCATGAATGAGCGAAATGTTGCCTTTTAACAAAGGAGAATCTCGAGTAACATGCAATTATAGCTTTATAATTTCCCTGCTTCCAAATTATTGCATTGAGAGGTGCTCTACAACCCAGTATGAGGGAGATCTTGTAACGTTTGTCGATAGTAAAGTTTGTTACTAACAAAATAATAAAAAATAGAAATTTTAATCATCCACCAAAATAAATGTCGACCAAAAAGACAACCTAATATGAGGGAGATCTTGTATATTATGTCGACCAAAAATATTATTGTCGAGTATGGGAGTTATGTTCTAACGTTTGTTTCTCACAAAATAATAAAAAATAAAAATTTTAATTATCCACCAAAATAAATGTCTGCCAAAAAAAAACCTAATATGGGGGAGATGTTGTAACATACCCATATAACCTGTAAAAATGCATATATATATCTATATATATATAATTCAGACATAATTTATTCCATATGAATTTTGGCTATAACCTTCATAACATTCCTCCTTAAGCTTTAAGAAAAATAACCAACATGGACAACCGCAAGGAAACTCAGCCTCCGCAATTAAATCCACTTCTGTAACCAAAAAAGTCATTTCCGCACTGAAATTGACTTTTCTGACTTGCGCTTTTCGCATTCCGCCCTTTCGCCTCCCACTGCAGACTTCGGGAATCAGAAACCTAACATCCAACAAAATCACTTATCCACATTTCTGCCTTTCGCATTTCGCCTTTCCACCTTTCATTGCAGACTGCGATAGTCGAAAACTCAACATGCAACGAAATTGTCCATCCACACTTTCGCCTTTCCATCTTCCGCTACGGACTACAGAACTCGAAAGACTTAACACGCAACAGAATCTTTCATCCGCACTTCCGCCTTCTACATTTCCACCTTCCGCTGCGGACTACGAAACTCAGCAAACTTAACACTTACCTTAGAATTCTTGGCTCTTTCCGACTTCCAACTTCTGACTTAGGGTAGCGAAAGTCCTGTAACACAATACCTTTACCTATTCTCTTTCTGCACCATTGATTCTTGCGGGGTCAATCTCGACCATTGATCTTGCGGCTTAGATCTCCATCGTTCATCCTTGCTAGGCCTACCGGATTTCGCAGATCTGGAAAGTTCATTTATCCGCACTTGTTAACCTCACGGAATGAACCTCCATCGTCGATCTCCAACATCCTCAGTCTCAGCTGTAGAAACATGCGGGGTGTACCAGATTTTGCGAATCTGGAAAGTTTATTTACTTGTGCTTGTTGACATCGCGAAATGAACCTCCGTCGTCGATCTCCAACATCCTCAATCTCAGTCGTTGAAACATGTGGGGTGTACCAAATTTCACGTATATGGAAAGTTTATTTACTCGCACTTGTTGGAATCGCGAAATGAACCTCCGTCGTTGATCTCTAACATCCTCAATCTCAGCTGTTGAAACATGCAGGTGTACCGGATTTCGCGGATTTGGAAAGTTTATTTTCTTGTGCTTGTTGACATCGTGAAATGAACCTCTGTCGTCGATCTCCAACATCCTCAATCTTAGTCATTGAAACATGTAGGGTGTACACGATTTCGCCAATCCAAAAACCTAATTTATTCGTGCATTTCTGCTCGCAAAAATCTTTGTCCATCGTTGATCTAATTCCCTCCATCCATCCGACGACATATTTTGTCTACAAGTTAACCCTTCCACCATTACGACAAAAAGGCATAAGTCTGAGCATCTTTCCTTGGCAGAATTCGTCTACAATTTTTTATCTTCCCCTACGTCCATCTCAACCCTCCTTTCCTTAATCTTCCCTTCCCTGGCATGAACTCTTATAGGGAAAAATTGTAGATACCAGTGCAACAAAACTCATTTCAGACTATAAGTATTATCCATGATCTTTATTAGGTCGGGATGGTTTGACCCATAACAAGCTCAAGCCTCCCCATAGGGATAAATATCTTGGGTGTTTAAAACAGGTGTAGAAATAATAGCTTCAATGCTATGAGCAAAGATGCTAAGAAGAAGCACAAGAAATAGATCTTGCTACTAAGAATTCTCACAAGCATACACATGAAAACTAGAAAGAAGAAAAGACACTGAATCACATGAATGAAGATATGAATATTGGTGTGTATCCTTCCATTGAATAATGATGAATAATAGTGTACATAAATAGTACATCCCTCTTAGGAAAATTGAGTTGTATAGAGACAACTCATAAAGCTCAAAAAGGCTGACTTACCAAAATATGATAAACCCCCACGGGTGGCTAAAGCACTTCCCAAATCAGTCAAGGATATCACCAATTAGAAAAAAAATGAGTGAGTTGTCAAGAGTGATGGAAAAACATGTTAATCCTAGAAAATGGAGAGAAAGTCATGAAGGATGGGCTGGCAACAAAAGAACCCAGTTTTCTACTTAACTAGCTTTACCTTATCCACATAAAAGTAGGATAAAGCATAATAAAGCAGAATATGTTGTAAAGCACTGTTTACTAATTATAGATGTCCATAAAGTGGTCAAGATCAACCCATAATCAGAAATAAAGCATTCCTAGGGTATAGATGGCATGTATTGACTTTAAGGTGCAAGTGGATGCCAACTAATTAAGATAGTGGGTAGATAATTAATCAAATAACGATTAATTAATTTATCCTAAGTATTGAGTGGGTTTACTATATTCCAACACCCCCTTATAATTCTGACTTTATGATGGTATGTCAAAAATATAGATGCATATGGATGCATATAGGGCTCAACAACAAGACTATGGTCACCCTTTAACAATTATTCATGTCCAAAAAGCTGAAGAAAGAGGCAAAACCACATGGGAAAAATTCTCCCTCAAGAAAGGACAAGGCACAAAATTTGGAATAATATGTCTTAGGCATATCTTTAATTTCACTTGAACAAGTTGAATGACCTGCTTTTGGTGAAAGACTTTGATGAAGAAATCATGAACTCCATGATCATGCGCTAGAGTGTAGAACCTACAAGAAGGAAGAGGAGAAACTCCTTGTATCTCATCAATTAATGAATTAGGAGCATTATTTGAATGCTTCTTGTTGCTGTCAAACTCTGATTTGCAAACATAATATGAAATGGAAAAGATATATGTGCATACTCCTTCCCAAAGAGTACAAAAATTAAGACAATTTATTACACACTCAATTCCATGAATAGCTGCAAAATTGTGGTGTGAATCACATGTCAATATTCCAATCTGATGTAGCACCTTTCCAGATCTAATATGAGGCTGATAAAACTTTGATATATCATAAACATTAGCATATGTAACAACAAAGAGATAAGATTTAGTGACTCCATGAGGATATAGGGCTAGACTAGGAAAAGTATGAGCAACTAGGGAAAATTGATAGGTGTAAAAATATGAATGATGGATGGACATGAGATCTGAACCATAAGTGTTTAGAACAGATCCAAACATGTTTAATATCAGTACAAATATGACTAAGTTCATGGATAACCAACCACTGAAATATAGGAAAGACTTCAAACCATGTAAGATTAGTAACACCACATAAGGGACCATTGAGGAATCAACTAGTGAACTTGGGATTTGTATAGTCTTAGGATTATTCAGAAGTATGGCAAATGGTATGGATGGTGGTATGATTTGTGTATCATCCTGCAAACATGCTTCTAAATCATAATCCAAAGGATCGCCTATAAGCATATCAGTAGACTCATGGGAATACACTGGTAATGAATCCTTTGTATGAAAGGAGGAAAGAAGGAGATGTTCAAAATCTTCAAGGAGGTTCTGATTATTGATGCCAAGAAAAAAGGAGGAGATGCTAAAGCACATGAGATCAAGTAAGGTAAGTGGTATGACACACATAAGACTTGATTTGTCTAAGCAATCATCCATAAAGACAAAAAGGTTGTGCACCATCAATGAGAAAGGTATACACAAAGTGTGAAGGATCTGGCACATAGATCTCAAAATACAATATAGGAGATATAAAGAACAATGAATGGGTGAATGGATCATCATCAATATCAATATCAACTCCATATGTTACTTATTTTTCATCATTAGTATCACAAGAAGAAGAATCACCTTCAAGAGACAGAGAAAAAGATGGGTCTTCAATATTTGTTTCTTGATTGAAGGAGGAAACATTCTAATCAAAGAGGGTAGAAACAACATGAACTGTATGAGAAACTTCTTCAACATGATCAACTTCATCAGATAATGTAGAGGCTAAGAAATCTTGAGAGAGAGAACATGAGGAGATGTTGGGTTCCCTCCATGCTTCATCTTCTACTTCCTACAGACCAAAAGCTTTGTCCAAATTGTTCCAAAGCTCAAATGGATATTCGGTAAAATCTATGAGATGATGTATATTTGGAGACATTCCCAAACACATAATTTTATAAGCTCTATCACAATTATTCATCCAATCAATCTTCTCTCCATAAGACTCAGGTTCGCTCAACGCACCAATGGAGACTTCGAAGAGACAATGCCTCTTCAAGTATGCGCTCATCTTGGGATTCCAATCAACATAGTTGAAAGAAGATAGTAGAGGAACTTTTGAATCCATATTTAAGTTGTTGATATGATCTAGGAGATACTCTATGCAACATGCAAAACAAAACTAGGAGAAAATCTTGTAAGCTAGACAAGCTCTTCTTTAGAGAGGGATAGGATACTGGATGCGCTCCTCAACTCCATAGAATTGATCAACCTTGCTGCTCTGATACCATGCAGAAATAATAGCTTCAATGCTATGAGCAAATATGGTCAGAATAAGCACAGGAAATAGATATTGCTACTAAGAATTCTCACAAGCATACACATGAAAACTAGAGAGAAGAAAAGAGACCGAATCACATGAATGAAGAGATGAATATTGGTGTGTATCCTTCCATTGAATAATGATGAATAATAGTGTACATAAATAATACATCCCTCATAGTAAAATCGAGTTGTATGGAGACAACTCATAAATATCAAAAAGACCGACTTACCAAAATATGATAAACACCCATAGGTGGCTAAAGCACTTCCCAAATCAGTCAAGGACCTCACCAATTAGTAAAAGCACGAGTGAGTTCTCAAGAGTGATGGAAAAACATGCTAACCCTAGAAAATAGAGAGAAAGTCATGAGGGATGGGTTGGCAACAAAAGAACCCAGTTTCCTAGTTAACTAGCTTTACCTTATCCACAGAAACGCAGAATAAAGCAGAATAAAGCAGAATATGTTGTAAAGCACTTTTTACTAATTCTAGATGTCCATAAAGTGGTCAAGATCAACCCAGAATAAAAGATAAAGCATTCATGGGGTATAGATGGCATGTGTTGACTTCAAGGTGCAAGTGGATGCCAACTAATTAAGCTAGTGGGTAGATAATTAATCAAATAATGATTAATTATTTTATCCTAAGTGTTGAGTGGGTTTAATATATTCCAACAACAAAGGAAACATGCTGTATGCAAGCAACTCTTTACAGAATGTTATGACGCCATTATGCAATCCAGAATCATCAAATACAAGACACAATCATTCACACAGAGCAGGATTTATCCTTTTCTAGGAACTAAGTCAACCTATAAGTTACAATGGATTGATAACAGGGTAGGTGCATTCCATACCATCAATAATATACATAACCAATGCAGTCCTAATCATATGAGCACACCCTATTTTTCAACCATACTTTCATCAACAACCTAAGGGCATCCTCTTATTAATTTCAGCAACATTGAAGCATACATTCATATATATATCGGTATGCCCTAAGCTCATCAATTAGAGGTAATCATGCAGTAAGCTAGTGATTGTTTTCACAAGCACTATTAACATTTCCAACAGTGAAATGGAAGCTACTAATTAACATTTCCTTGACAATGAAGCACACATTTGCACATAAGCCGCATATTCTGAGTTCAATAGAAAGGCAGAAACAAACCTAGTAATGAAAATTGTTTGTAAAGCGATCCGTAATGAAGAGGGAACAACCACGTTCCACCCAATCGCAGATTAGGCATAGATCTCTTCATCCCCAATCACCCCCGAGCTAAACTATGCATGCCGAGAGTGGTGACAGTCAAACTTAGTCTAGTTTTCCAGAGAGAAATCACTTGCCTAACACAGAGTGCTCACATGACAAGTATTCCTTGTTCCCGCATACTCCGCAAGTGTCCCCTCCTAGCATATGCTTCCTTATTTAGAGTTTTTGTTTGTCTAGGTCTTCAACAGCTAACGACCAATTCCTCCAGGAATTTTCATTATTGTTACATCCTTGATTTCCCAAGGGTGGGTCTAGCGCCATACTGGTATTCTCATGCCTTGTGTAACCTCTCTGAGATTAATTCTTCACGTCCCCCACTCTCGCATGCATAATTTCCTCATTAAACATGGATGTCCCTATCATTCATATATATATTTACAAGCATAATGTTTCAATTACATTTGTCCTCCAAGGACCGATTTGCATATTCCAAGTCCTCTAATCACATTAAAAATTAAAATAGTTTTTTCAAAATATTAAAAATAAAAATGATCATTTGGGGGACATTAAATCCTTTCCCCCTTATTATAACATTGTCCACAGTGGTTTTAGTCTTCTTCCGTAGCTTCTGGAAACTTCCTCTAATTCCTAAGTACTGCTTTCTTCATGTCCAACCTTATGCACAGACTTCTTATTTTAGCATGTCCTTGCTGACTTGACTTGTTCATTCTATTTGTCCATCTATTTCATCTTGGTCTCTAATCCCGCGGACAAAGATTTCAAAGCTTTTGATGTAAATTTCACATCCTGGTCAGAAATTTACCCTCCTTGATACTCCACGAAGTCGGAATACCTCTTTCAGGAAGTATCTCTGTAATGTTAATAGTTCCATAAGTTGACTTCTACATAAGTAAAAGAGCAATTTGCTTAGCTTATTCTACTCCCACAACCATAATCGAATCATGTTGCTTTTGTGTTAATGGAAAACCTGTGATGAAATCCAAGGATTTTACCTCCCATTTCCCCAAGAAGGGGCAAAGTTTATAACAATCCTACTAGATATCGATGTTCAGTCTTCACCTATTGATACCCCAATCATTTAGATAGATAATTAATTAACTCTACCTTTACTCTGGGCCAAAATATTTGTTATCACCTTTTGGTAAACATCGTGTCGTGCATAAGGAGGTTTGTGCCTCTCATTTAAAATTAACAATTTTAAACCTGTAGCATCATGCATGTATAATCACATAAAAAATCAGCTAAACAACCGAATACTTGTTGGCATTTTCAGTTCAATAGTCAACATTTTCCCTCTTCTCACCTACATGTCATACAAGCATGTGGTTTACATGAAAGGCTATCATAAATTAAATTTTCATCATAAAATTAAATTTCAGAAACATAAGGTCCTTGTCCCCTACGGACCATAATACCTGGTTCTTTTTTTTTTCTCCCAGTCCCTTACCTGACATGTTTCCTAACGTCAAACAATCAATATCATGGATAATTGAATCAAACGATGAATTTACAATTCTGTCTCCTACAAAAATTATACCTTGCAATCATGAGGCCATCCTCATATTGCTTGGCTCTAGCAAGTGGAATTCTCTTACCCCTATTACTTACACTTGCCGCCACACATAACATGTCACCTTAACACAATCTTAGAATATAAAATTTTCAGAACCGAAGTTTACAACTATGTTTTGTTCATAAATTAAATTTCACCATCATGAGATCCTTCTCATAACTTTTGGCCTTTGCATATGGTAGATTATGTCTTTATTCTATGGGACCTACCCACACTACCTACAATCAGAAACTTCCAATCGTCTAAGCAATTGTGAGCATCCTTGCATACCATCCTTTATTCGCAAGAATTACAATGAACCTCAAAATTGCAACACACAATACTATTCAGTTACTTTATATGCATCATTAAAATTGCCAGGTATTTTCACCTTATTTATGCAAGTAAAAATATACTTTCAATACTCCCTATGATTTGTTATTTCAATAGAGCATTCAGTCACACATGACTACCTTTTTCCATGTAATTATTTTCCTTATATCATAGCAGTTCATGAAATGATCTCATAACTGCCAATAATTCTATCACTTTAGCTATTAAATAATTTGCAATGAAGTATTTATATCACAACCATGCATTCACAAAATGCATCTTGTATGTACCCACACATATCTTTGCATCAAAGTTCCAAGTGCTCCTTGGATGAATTCTTCTTTGAGAAGTTCTGACATGAGTATATATACATGATGGTCATCTCCTCATGGAACTACAAGTTCACATGTAGGCCTCCTCAACCTGTATATATATATTGGAGAAAAAAATCCTTTATTCATAGAATAACTTGAACTGCTCATGAGAGCTTACATCATTGTATTGCTCCGAAGAGTTTACATCAAGATTTTGCCTAAAAGGCTTGTCTCATCTTACTATGCATAAATTTAATTACACCAACCACAACGCTTTGCAATCGTTACATGGTCTTCCTCACATCTGCATCTTTGGACACATCAGTCTTTACCTGCCTTTGAGTGACTTTATGCTTCCTTGTGTTTACCTTACATTGTGCGCCTGTTTTCAAAAATACATCTCCCTTCCTTGCCCGATGTGTTCCTATGTGAGCCACTCAAGTGCTCCAAACACGATCCTGGACCTCGTATCCCTTTGCATTACACATTTCTTTGCATGGGATTATCTCTATCATTCACAAAAAAAAGGTTACTTCTATTGTATCTTTGCCCCTATTTGTCCTCCTGTCCCACCAAGCATTATGGACAGTGATTTCCTGGCATATTGGAGAGTAAAACAAAGTGGTTGCATCTCCTTTGGAAACCTCTCCTTTTATGTTCCTAGTTGAATAGCTAATGCTTGCTTTCATAGAGTATCAGCCTCTGTGTTATATTCTCTATAGATATGGCTGAAAAGAACTACTTCAAATGTTGGTTGAAGATCACAGATTGCCTTCAAAAGGTTGTGCAAATGGGAAGCTCTTATGTTATTCTTACCTGTAGCCCAATCTATTACTAATTTTGAGTCCCTATATATGTGAAAGCTTGAGATCTGTTTGTCACATGCTAGCTTCATTGTTGCCCAGAGCACTGATAGCTCCGCTTTGCTGTTAGTAGTCCTTCCAATCCAGGATATTTTGTTTGTTTCATCCATGAAGATAACACCTTCTACACCACCTAGGGGTGGATCTCATTGACTGGCACCATCAAAGAATGCCCAGGGGCAACTCTTGTCAAATTTTGGCAGCTTGATAACTCTTGTTTTTCCTTTTTTGGGGGAGGACTTGTGTTCTTGAACCTTCTGCACCAATAGAGTTGAAGTGATGTTAATGGGAGTCCATAGGTTTTTGAAGATCACTTTGTTTCATGTCTCCCATATGGTGTATATAAAAAGAACAGGAAAAGCAACATAATTACATACCGCTGCATTATTCCACCAATTTTGTTCTCTCTGTTCCCATGTACCTCCTGTGGTGATCATCCTTGCTTGGGTAATAGCCTGTGCTGCACTGTTCCATACTTGCCCTGCATAAGTACACGAACCAAAGAGATGAGAAGTAAGTTCTTCCCCTAATTTACACAAATAGCAATAGCCTGGTCCTTGGAATCCTCTTTTCCTCATATTTTCCCATGTCAATAATTTGTTGTTTATTTCCAGCCAAAAGGTAAGTGTAGTTTTCAAAGGGTTGTTAGAGGCTCACAAAAACCCCCACCACCAAGCTTTTTCACCTCCAGTTTATTCTGTATTCTCCATTTCGTAACCCTTTTTTGCTGTGTAATCACCATCTATAGAGCTTCTAGTCCAAATCATTTAATCTTGATCATCTTCATCTAGGTTAACAAAATTTATCTCCAAAAAGTGTACATAATTGTTCCATCTCTCTGCATCATCGCCCTCCATTCCCAACTCTCTTGCATTTTTCCAAATTGTTCTGCCTAATGGGAAAGGTTGCTCAGACTGTGCATTTGCAATCTTGAAGTATATTTGTTCTCCCAACTTGCTTATGATAGAGAAAGGAAATTTGTAATTTTCCCCAACCCCTGCCCATGGGTCTTATCCTATCCTGACACTCTTCCCATTGCCTATCTTCCACGCTATCCAATTTCCAATAAGAGGGAAATACAAGACCATAGCTCTCCATCCTACAGATCCATTTTTGAAGGACTTATTAGGGTTTCTAAACCAGTCTATCAAGATCATATCGGGGCAATATTTAGAGCATAAAACTCTTCCCCACAAGGTATCTTTGTTTTGGACTAGCCTCCATAAAGACTTGGCTACTAGAGCTCTGCAAAATAGCTAAGGGTTTTTAATACCCCATCCACCAAGCTCCTTGGGTAGGGCAATGTTTGACCACTTTTCCAGGGGTATTCCTTCACTTTGCTTGCTTGTTGTCCATAAAAAAGAGAAGCATTTTTTTCTTCTGATTTTTGTTAATATCCCCTTGGGTATATAAGCTATTGAAGCCCAATAGACTGGAATGCTTTGGAGAACTGCCTTAATCAAAACCAGACTTCCACCTCTGGACAGGAACCTGTTTGCCCAGGCAGAGACTCTTGCTTCTACCATTTGATAAAGCCATATCCAATCTCGAAAAGCATAACTGTTAACTTTTAGAAAAAACCCTAGATACTTGAATCCTGTAGACATTGGATTGGTAGGGTAAGAGAGAATCTCTTTGGACTGTTGGATCAGTTCTTCAGAGTGATCATTGTGGACTAGCATAGACTTGTCTATGTTTACCAACATTCTTGTTGCCTTCTTGTACTATTCTATTAATGAAGCAAATTCCTTCAAGTTTTCCTTAATGCCTACCCCGAATAGCAGTACGCCGTCCACAAATAATGTATGTGTGACTTCCTCCTTGCTTGACATGATGACTCCCTCAATATTCCCTTCTCTTTTTGCTTTCAGGATCAGCCTAGTCAGTGCATCAGCTACTAAGAGGAAAATGAATGGGGATAGAGGGAATACCTATCTTATTCCCCTTGTAGGTCTGAAGAAAGCAGAAGGATAGCCATTGATGAGTACTGCAAAAGAGGTAGATTGAATACAACCCATTATCCACTCTACCATTTACATGTCCATCCCTAGATGGATTAGAATCAGCCCGAGAAATGTCTAGCTTACTGTTTCATAAGCCTTTGACAGGTCTAGCTTCAAAGCAAAGGCTTTCTGTTTTTCCTTCTTTATGGAATGAATTGCTTCTTGAGCCAGGGAAATTGCATCTAGGATTTGCGTGTTATGCAAGAATCCAAATTGCTCTTCTGAAATAACCTTGCTCAATATTGGTTTGATTCTTTGAGCAATCACTTTTGCTATGACTTTGTAAATCATGTTACAACAAGAGATTGGTCTGAAATCTTCAAAAGCTTTGGCCTTCTACTTCTTGGGGATCAAAGTGATAAAGGTGGAATTCATGCTCCCAAGAACCTTCCCAACCTTTCGGGGTTCCTTTACTACTGCCAATATGTCTCCCTTGATTTGATCATAGAACCCTACGAAGAATTCCAGGGTAAAACCATTAGGCCCGAGACTCTTACATTTCTGGAAGGAGTGTAACACCTGTTGTACTTCCTCCTCCATAATATCCTTGGTTAGTTCCTCATTCATTTCCTCTGTGATTGTGATGTCCCCAACCCTCCGACTGGCGAATAGGATGCTACCAATGTTGCTATCAATCCGGGAACTTGCCCCATAAATGTAAAATAAAATGCATTGAACTCAAGATACACATATGCATAAAGAATTAACATTCAACATAAACAAATTACATTTAATTCAAGCATTCAACACATTTTAACATGTTCATCATAATTCACATAAACAATACAGTTGCATGGGTAATTACACAAGAATACTTATCTTCGAATGAAGCTCCCCACAACCAGGTATGCCGTTGCAACATTCCACCCAACCATAAGCCAGTGTGCTCCTTAATTTCTCAGCAACACTGCCACTCCCAAGTTGGGCATGATTCCCCAAGGAAAAACGAAACTAAGCAGACTCACACATAGCCAAAGATATGTCAAAACTCAGTCAAGCCAAAGCTATGTTTCGGTTTATCAGACTGCTAAGGGGATGGAAAGGCTTGTTTGCTAAGCTAGTGAGCTCAACCATAGAGCCATGGACACCTACACAAGATATGACTTGGATTTTCCAACACGTACACACCCAACACAAGGAATCATCCCCTTCTCTGTTGTATAGTCCCTCATGCTATGCATTCCCTTCCAATGATTTTCAAGATGTGCAGTGAGGAATAATCAGCCCTCAATATCTTTCAGTGAGGTTCCTCATGCACTAGATTTGTCAAGCAACTTATCTCTTCCACTCCTAACTAGATTCAAACCAAATCAAGGAGCATAACAACTCATACCACAACACAAAGGCATACATAGTAATATACACAATTGCTGGGTTGAGGAAAATAGTTTGGCAACAAAAATAATTTGCCAAGGTGGGTGAAAACAACCCAATAACAACAAATCGTATCCTAGGGACGTTTTGTCCCTAACGTGGCCAAAAGCGAATTCAATACACAATAATTATAGTGCTGGGCATGGGCAAGAACGTCCTAGAAGCTAAAATCAGAAATGGTAAGTGGGTAAAACAATCCCATGAGCCAAAATCTATTTTTAGCTTTGCAAATGGTGGAGAAATGCAACAAAAATCATGGATAAGGAAACCCAACCACAGGCTATTACAAAAACGAATCCACAGCCCAGGAAAATGAAAAATGACTGCCCATGTGAGGGAAAAACACACACACAGCAACCCAAAAATGAATTTCACACACAGAAAATTCCTAGTCATTTGAGAGAGCTCCAACATGGGTGAATGATGATGATGAAAATGCCCAGGAGCTCCAAATCGTGAATGAGAACATACCACAGGAAAATCGTGGAGGTGAAAACAACTCCCAAGATTCCCTACGTGAGGAAAAATGAAGAACGTGGATGTATGGCCAAATGGGCATGCATTTTGGGTGTTTTCTTGCCCCAAAAGTCAAAATTGATTTTCCCCAAATTCGAATTTCCTACCCATAATCTTCCCATCCCCATGCAATAACTACTTCAACCAATTTCTGGTAGAATTAAATGATTGGGTGAATGAGACAAGAAAGGTAGTTGACTGTTTAAGGTAGTTGATTGTTTCATGGGTTCTCCCTTTGACATTTGGCTTTTCCCCATTGGCCCCAAAGGTTAAATATTCCCCCCTCCTTATCCTTAGGAAATCATGGCCCCATATATTTTAATGTTGAATAGACATAGTTGGTTGTGGGTATTTTAATTAAAATTCATATTTACATGATACCAAAAATTATAATGTGCTGGATAGCATGAAAAATACCATCGGCAATGATTTTAATCGCTGGAACATAAAACATTAAACCGATGGTGGGGCTTTCGCCTTTATCTCCACACCATGATTAATTATAATATATACATCATATACATTTAATGAAAATGGGGTCAAAACAGGGGTGTTAAATTCCCCTCCCCCTTCAATAGCATTGTCCTTAGTGCTTTACAAAATTGAACAAAATACTACACTGGTACCGCCTTAGTGTTCCACAGAATTGAACAAAAATGGATGTGCCAATCGCATGGCATCCTCCATCTCCCACGTAGCCTCTTCAGGACTGTAGTGCTCCCATTGCACCTTTAAGTGCCCTGTGGATCGGTTCCTGAGCATTGTGACCTTCCTGTCGAGGATGTGCATTGGCTTGATTTGGAACTCTCTCTCGGGTTCCACTTGAATCACATCCCAATTTTTCACATGGTTAAGATCATGTACATATTTCTTGAGCAAAGAAACATGAAAAACATTATGAGCTCTAGTTCTAGTAGGCAATGCAAGTCTACATGCAACTGGCCCTATTCTTACAAGCACTTCAAACGACCCACAATATCTAGGTGACAACTTGGCACAACTTCCAAGATTCAAGGAACTCTTCTTTGCCCTCACTCTGAGGTAAACATGATCCCCGACATTGAACTCTCTGTTCACCCTATGCTTATCTGCATAGCTTTTTTGTCTGTCCTGGGCTGCTTTCAGAATCTTCTTGATCTTTACAACCTCTTGCTCCATCTCCTTGAGTAATTCTGGACCAAGCACAAACCTGGATTATCCTAAGCCACTGGTGTCCTACACCTCCTTCCATACAAATATTCATATGGACTCATCCCCAAGGATGCTTGCTATCCATTGTTATAAGCAAACTCTACTAAGTGTAAGTAATCTTCCCACTTGGTTGGTTTATCCATCACATACATGCGAAGCATGTCTTCAAGCACCTGATTAACTCTCTTTGTTTGCCCATCAGTCTGAGGATGGTAGGCAGTGCTGAAATTTAACTTTGTACCCAAATCTATAAACAACCCCTTCCAAAAATTGGAAGTGAACTTGACATCTCTGTCAGAGACTACTACCTTAGGAAATCCATGCGATTTGAAAATCTCCTTCATGAAGATATTTGCAATGTCATCAGTCTTATGTGTAGAATTAACCAGTATGAAATGCACTGCCTTTGTCAACTTCTCCACCACAACCATGATGGAATCATGTTTTCTCCAAGTCATTGGAAATCTTGTAATAAAATCCATGGAAATAACTTCCCATTTTCATTCTGGAACTAGAAAAGGCTGCAACAAACCTGTTGGGTGTTGATGCTCAACCTTCACCTGCTGACACTTCATGCACCTTGAAATATATTCAGCCATGTCCTTTTTCATTCATGGCCAAAAGTATTAATTTTTGGCTGTAGCAATTGTCTTCTGATATCATGGGTGACCAGAATATGGA
This sequence comes from Pseudotsuga menziesii, assembly GCA_001517045.1. NCBI lineage: Eukaryota > Viridiplantae > Streptophyta > Pinopsida > Pinales > Pinaceae > Pseudotsuga > Pseudotsuga menziesii. The sequence goes on along the minus strand of LPNX010665457.1, from coordinate 573,155 downwards.
GCTTGATGGATTTCATCCATAACAACTCTTCTCAAATCTGCTACATTTGGAATATAAATTCTGCCTTTATAAGTAAGAAGTGCATCTTCTTCTAACTTATATCCCTCATAACTCTTCTCAAGGCTTTGCTACCGTAATTTGTCTTTTACTTGCTCAGACAATTCATCTCCAGCAGTATGATTAACAATCTGCTGCTTCAAATCTCATTGGCAAATACTAAGAGATGCCACATGCATTGCCCGCACCTTCATGCTGAGCACATCAGCCACCTTATACTCTTTTCCTTTTCTATGCTTTATTTCGAAATCAAACTCACATAAAAACTCCAACCATCTAGCTTTCCTATCATTTAGAGTAGGCTGATAAAAAAAATACTTCAGACCACAATGGTCTGTCCTTAGCTCAAATCTTCTTCCCATCAAGTAATGCCTCCATGTTACGGAGAAAACTTCCTATGGCTTGGGGTACCACAACAGATAGGGTAACCGTAGAAATTAATCCTTTCCTATATGCAAGAGAAACCAAACATCTAACACTAAAGGATCTTGAAACATACCTTATTCCGGACGGTTGATGTAGATCCCCGTTGAGTTTTTCCACTCTCGCTTGTATTGATAATTTGCTCTCTCAATATTCAACAAACAAGACAAGCATGCTATATAATTGTGTTAGACCTACTATAGCATATATATAATCAATAACATATAAGCATTTAAAAGCATCCATGGATTCAATACTCATTTAAATACACATTATTGGACATGAAAAGATATTTCTATTAATATAAATCAGAGATTACAATAGTGACAACCTCTGTCAGCACGCCTGCGAATCAGAGAAACTGAGTCCTCCACTTGGGCCTCCACCACTTCAATCCTCCATCTCTTGATAGCAAGATCTCAAGCAAAGGCAAGTTTGGGAAGAACACAAAGTGCTCTAAGGGACAAAGGGATGCATACTCAAGTATAAGCTTTGGCAACAATGGACTATAGTTTTCTTGCTCTTCCATTCCTCCTCCTTCAATGTATCCAAAGGGTTCCTTATATAGTGCTTCAATGGGGTAATGGAAGGTCAAATCCGAGCGATATCAAGGCATATGGAAGGCCAAGAGACAAGTGACTCAGATCCACATCAAGGAAAAATCCCAAACTATTTGGCCATTTGCACACATCCCGATGTATGCGGGTTTAAGGGTCAAATCCACGTATATACGTGAGAATAGGTTTAAAAGTCGCATATAGCAAATAATGCATGTTTTTAGGGATTATCTTGGAAACATCAAACATACAAAAATGGTCCATGGGGTCTAAAGAGTTTGTAGAGGGACAAGGAAGGCCATAAAGGTGTGATCCACCATGTGTGGTAAAATTTGCTGTAACAGATGCCCCCTAATGTGTGAGGTCAGAGGGGTGATACGATGGCTGAAATACATTATAAGTCCATCCTAGAAGTGGAGTGATGAAGAAATAGGTGGAAGAACCATCCATCCAATAGTACAATACAATGATCAAACTCTACACATAACTGCAAGTAGATATAGCAGTCCCGGATACATAAGAGTACAATGGCCATGAATAGGCATGATATAAAATATGACATGTGTGGTCATCACCACGTACAATATAGATAGATCAGAATCTCCATGATGAAGATATACAAATGATCATGATCTCCATGAAGGATGAAGATATATAATGGATCAAGATCTCCATAATGGCTGGAAATATCTGACATACACTGGAATCAAGTCACGAGAGCTGAAATCTCATGAACACTGGCACGATCAAGGAGGTAGTATATATGAAATGCCACCAAGGGAAGGTATTCTACACAATTCTCTATGAGTACATGTCCTACTATGTGAATAGAGGTGTCGAGGTCGAACATAGTAATCCATCGTTTGATTACCGGTCATTGATGTATACCGTTAACAGACGCGAGATCACCCACCGACAATGAAAATGGGTATCAAGGTACTAGAGTGCAAACTAACAAGTGTGAATAAATGTGTTGAGGTCAAACACTTGAAAGGATCCATCGATCAGGGGACATTGATGTATTCCCAAAACTGTCGATGGTGAGAGAACCTGCCACTGATGACTGCAAGTCTCAAGGCACTCAAAAATGACTTTAGATTCCTATCCCAGAATAAATGATCTGAAGTCGATGGGATGAAATCTGCTGGAAGGAGGGAATTAATGCATCCCTCATCATCCAACACGAGGTACTTAGCAAGGCTGTATAATGTGGAAGGACTCGATCATAAAGTGCACGAACCAGTATCAGTACTGGGAATGGCCGACATGCAAAGTCAAGAGAACTGAGGAATGGCCGACTCAGGTTTCAACTTCCTTCGAACAAGAGCATAAAGGTGAATGGTGACTGAATATAGGCAGCATAGACTTGATATACAAAATTGGGACATCTCTGCGACACAAGAGGCATCGATAGAGGCTCCATAGGGACTGGAAGCTTAACTAATCAGTGGAGATAAACTCAAAGAAACAAGTACATCTCCTAAATTCAAACTATTAACCCAACCAATGAATGTGATATACAGTGCTCTGTTCGAAGGCGACACAACTCAATTGCTGCCAAAGATAACATCTTTTCTTGTTCGGATTTTTGTTTTTATTTTTTGGACTTTTTCAAATATTTTGAAAAGCTTGAAAAAGAATAAAAGTGTTTTATAGTTACAAACTAGGAGGAGATGAGTGTCAATGGGCAAACAAACTAGTTCCAAGCAACGGAACGTACCTATGCTTAATGCAAGGACACATGTGTAGGATAATGACACTCGAGGGAAAGTCCCCTCCCGGTAAAAAATGGGGAATCAAGCTGCAAAGGATATGTAAAATGGCTCTGCATGTCTAGACATGAGACAAGCTCGGGCTATATAGCTGATAATCAAAATCAGGGAAGCCGGCATAAGGCTCAATAAGGTAAGCAAAACTCATGATAATGCAATTACAACTTGACATAAGGGAGTCCTGGGGACAAAGGCCAGCAAAAAGATCAAGAGGAGTATGAGGCTCTTGTGTAAGGACATGGCGATACTATACAAAGGACTCCCACACCCTAAAGGAAAAAATGTCAGCATGGGCACCAAATGCAACAAAGGAGCTAACTAGGGCACCCATGTATGGTCAAGCTCTACCATTCAGATCATGTCACTTCTAAAACAACAAGAAGGTTCTGTGACAAGATAGAATGGGTTCGTACCTAAGGTTATAATGAAACAATCATAAGGTCATGCAAAGTGCACATGGATGTGAAATCTAACCTATATGCCATTTTAGACATAATACCTGAGAGTGGCACGAACAGGTCAAAATAATGGTCGAAACGACGCTCAAAATAGACTCCTACATCATCAGATTAGTCTAAAACAGTCCAAAATGGCAAGAAACAATCTAAAACTATAGAAAGGGGGTAACAAATTTAAATTTTTTTAAAATTTATCTATAAATAGTAAAAAATTACATATCATTTGAAATTTTTACCCATTTGAGCTCAGAACTTCAAACGTGAATTCCGGGAGCTTCGTCTAGCGAAATTCGACACCGTTTGTTCCAGGTAACTTCTCATGTCCTCCTCTTCCATTTTCATGTAAATTTTTTCAATTTCCATGGTCAAATTTGACTTTTAGGCCAGTCTAAATTGGTTGTTTCGACCCACGCGAAAATTAGGACTTTTTCCGCGTATGGGGTTGGCTATACGCGGAAAAACCTCCCAAACCCACGTACATACACGACTGTTTTGCAAACAGCCGTGTATGCGGCCGTGCACATGGTTTTTTAAGGTATATATTGGCCAAAAATTATTTTTAATGTGCAGGATGGTTCTAGAATGGAGGGAGAGGGAACATGGAGATGTAGAAGAGGCTGTTCGGGGTGATTATGATGATCGATTTTATTAATTTACATGTGTGTAAAAATGTATGTTTGTGATGTGCTTATGGTCTATGAAACAAATGCCAATCTAACACATAGTTAGCATATGAGTCAGAAACTTGATTAAAAATTCTTGGAACATGTATATATGTTATGTTGTCAAATTGTCGTTCTAACAATCTCACACGTAAGAATCTTCGTAATAATCTCGGATCCCTAATACGATACAAGCCATTAAGCTGTGACACTAATAACTGTGAATCAAGACGTACCTCAAGAGAGAGAACACCATGTGAAATGGCATCTTGTAATAGCTCAATAACGATACTATACTCAGCAACATTGTTTGAAGAAGGTCGTAAACATATGCCTCATGAACACAATACCTGACCCGTAGGAGTATAAATCACCCAAGCAGCAGAGGTTGAGTGTTGAGTTTGGCGGCTAGCACCATTAACAAATCCTATGTAAGCGAAAGACTCCATTGACATCTTCCATAAGAAACAAAAGCTAATCAACAAACTCGATCAGCATAAGAAAACCTAACTATGCAAAAAACTGTACAATAATATACAATAATCAGCCCTGGCTGAAGATCATGCATAGTATTTTTTAAGATAAAGCCCATTTCTAGGCTTTGCCAAGGCTGTCCTTTCATAATCCACCAGCTCATAGGTGCCCTTCTCTAACACATGTTTGACCACGTAAGGACCATGCCACATGGGATTAAACTTCCCTGCCCCCAAGGGTTCTTTAGCTTGATCCCACAAAAGGACCAAATGTCCTTCACTAAACCTCCTCGGATGGACAGACTTATCATATTGGACCTTAACGTGACGCTTATTTACTTCTAGAGCCACTAAGGCATCTCGACACTACTCATCAAGCTGCTCTAAGTGGACCAAACGTTCCTCCAATAAGGAAGTGTCTGGTAAAAGCTCTATGGCTAGCTTCAATGAAGGGATTTCACATTCAACCGGTAAGACAGACTCCACTCCATGTACGAGCTGATATGGAGAAAAACCAGCGGCAGTTAACCGCGGTCCTATAGGCCCGCAAAGCAGGATATAACATGATATGCCAATTCATTTTGCTTTGTGCGATGGTTCATTGGAGAATGGAATTAAGTGATTTGTTCACTACTTCAACCTATCCATTCGCCTGAGGGTAATAAGAAGAGGAGTGCTCCTGCTTATACCCTATCTTTGAGGCCAAATCTTCCATCATTCGATTCTGAAAGTGCCTACCATGGTCAGTGACAAGCTCTTTTGGAATACCGAACCGAGTAATAATTTGGTTGAATACGAAATGAGCGGCTGTCTCACCGTCGAATTTTATCGTGGGCATAGCCTCAACCCATTTCGTGAAATAATCAACAACCACTATAATATGATGATGCCCCTAGCTGAAGCTTGGTTGCAATCCATTAAGTCAATCCCCCACTTTGTGAAGGGACCGGTGGTGATAATCGAATGTAACGAGGTAGGATGTGAGCGCATATTGCGTGCAAACACTTGGCAAGGGTGACACTTCTTAACCGCATTAACACAATATTTAAAGATCGACGGCCAAAAATATCCCGCTCTCAAGATTTTTTGGGCTATAGAAAGCCCAAATAAATGACCACCACACGCCCCTCCATGGCAATCATTCAGCACAACCTCAGCCTCTTCATGGGTTAAACAATGACGTAAAATGGAATCTACCCCACGGCGGTACAAAGTGTTATCCACTATAAGGTAGTTCTTAGATATGTGACGTAATCGTTGTCGCTCATCTCATGAAAGGTGAGTAGGGACCTTCAATGTTTGTAAATATATGATGATATCCCCATACAGTAAATCCAAAGTTGAGATAAGGAAAATATGCTCATCGAAAAACGTATCCTCATAAACCTCCTCCTCCTCCTCACTTGGGAAATCAGAAATGAGCACCGCAAAAATTAATGGTTTCTTTGATTTCACCGAAACAAACTCGAGATTGAATTCTTGCAAAATAACAATCCATTTATTATAATTTCCCCCAATCATCCTTTTAGTGAGGACGAACTAAAATGGATTGACATGAGCTACCACCAAGGTCTGGAAAAGGAGAATGTAGTGTCTCAATCGCTGAACCACATGAACGATAGCTAAGGCAAGTTTCTCCACATGGGAATAACGGATTTTCGCATCTATAAGGTTTCGGCTCAAATAATATATGACATGCTCATGGAGCTCCTCATCCTCCTGAACCAAAACCATACCAATCGTCTCCATGGAAGCGGCCACATAAATAAAAAAGTCACGGCTATAGTCAGGTGGACTAAGCACGGGGGCCGATGCTAAGGCTTGGTTAAGAGCATCAAAGGAATCTTGGGCTCGCTCATCCCAGCGAAAGGTAGTGTCCTTCTGTAAAAGATGCATAAAGCCTTTGGTCAAATTGGTAAAGTCAACCACGAATCTCCGTAAGAAATTTGTCATTCCTTACAAACATTGAAGATGCCTAATATTTCGCGGGGGAGACAATTGAAGTATTGCCTCCACCTTTAAGGGATCGACTCTTATACCCTCTTTGGAAACAATGAATCCTAGCAAGCGACCAGACTTCATGCAACAGATGCACTATGTGGATTTAACCTAACCAGGTAGTGGCGACATCTTTCGAATACTAATCTCAAATGGTAGGGATGACGCACTCTCAACCAAGAATGAGCAGCAAGGTCATCCAAAAAGACTTCAATAATCTATTTGAGATCATGAAAAATCAAGGTCATAGCCCGCTGAAATGTGGCTCCAGCGTTTTTAAGACCGAAAGGCATCTTCCAATATGCAAACATACCCCAAGGACAAATAAATGCAGTTTTGTGTTGATCCCCGGGTTTGATCTGAATCTGCTTATATCCGGAAAAGTTGTCCATAAAGGAAAATACCTTGCTTCCCGCACACTCATCCAAAATTTGATCAATAAATGGTGTGGGAAAATTATCCTTAGGACAAGCATGATTTAAATCGCGAAAATTAGTGCATATACGGATCGTTCCCTATTTCTTATCAACCAGAACGGGGTTTGAAACCCATTCCATCAAGGGAACGGGATAGATAAAACCAGGTTTTAATAACTTTTCTATCTCATCCTTAATTGCGGGTGCTTTTCTAGGATTCACCGCATGCAAACGTTGTCGAACAGGCTTCGCATTCGGATAGGTCTTAATTTTCATGTTCGACAATACGAGGGTCAATACCTGGCATTTCCTCGTATGACCAAGCAAATATGTCACAAAACTCTTTAAACATCTTGGTATACTCCTGAATCTCAGCATTGTAACATTCTGCCCCAATATAGACATTCTCAATCCTGTCAGGATCACAAGAGATATTGATAGGAATAGTGGGTGATATATTCGCCATGTTCCCATCAGCCATTTGCAAAGGATATGTAAAATGGCTCTACATGGAGAGCTTAATGGAACCATGGGGCTTCCAATATTCTCGCTAAGAATCTCCCTAAAGTCCTCATGCTCCAAACGGTCAAGCTCGGGAAGAAAATAAGATCTATGATGTAACTCTTCCCAAGGTGGCTCAACCCCAGACATGGCCTCAATAATAGCTTCATTTGATGGAAAAACACTATCAAGGCAATCATGTGCATGAGAGGACTCAACTGCCCATGCAAGCGGCACATACGGGTCCTCCTCCTTCGTCAGCAAAGAGGAAGGACTAGGCTTTGCAACACAATCAAGATTTGCTTGATATGCTATCATTGCTGCAGGCAACGACACGTTCGTTTCGATAGGTCTGTTCGAAGGACTCGGTGTAGGAAGAATCCAAGGATCTTCCATATGGGTAGTGCGAAAAGACACTGAATTCAATGAAGATGAAGCCCCATCGAAACTAGATCCGATCATAAGGACTGGTGTAGGAAAAATAAATGTCCCCATAAGGGATGGATACATACCTACACCCACACTCCCAGTTGTCGGTTGAGAATGGTCGATAAACGGGATAGAATCTCCCGACAATGCATCAACACTCGGATTTTTGAATGATGTCTGATCAATTGTAACAATCTTCCCATTAAATGGAAAGCATACAACTTGAAATAGAGAAGAGGCTACGGCTTGCATACTATACATGCAATTCTGACCCAGTAAAAGATTGTAATCAAGGGGCGCATCAACCACCTCGACCTCAATCGCGACGGTCTTCCCTCCCAAACGGACCTTAAGAGAAGGAAGAATTACGTGCGGCCGAAATGATCTACCATCAAAGGTAGTCAACATGGTAGCGGATTTAGACAACTCGGGAGAAACCAAACCCTTCCAACACGACAAAGACATCACAGAAGTAACAACGCCTTCGTCAATCACAGTGCATTTAATGGTCATGTTAAGACATTCTACATGAATCAAGAGAGACACATAGTAAGGAAAGCGAGGTTGTAGTCCCATGGTTTCAAATTTGATGACGGAAGAAGAGTTATCATCATTCACCCCAAGAGCAGAAAGCAAAGCTTTCCTTTACGAAGGACAACTCTGAAGAACTTCAAGCGCAGACATCGCACAAGGAGTTTGGCCCAAATCCTTGACAACAGAATAGTTTTGGGCAGATCGGGCATTAGGATTGTGCCCTGAACGTTTTAGGACTTCCTTAGGAATGCGAGGTGCAATCTCAGGTTTATCCATAGGGTTTTCAATACGCAAATGGCTCTCGTTGGGAGGATGTTCCTTCCCAAGGTCTGGTTATGACGAACCATAGTCTTTCGCATGAGTCACAACCTTAGTAGCACGCGCCATGTTGATGCACCCATGACCAGTACTGGTTCCCAATGGATTTTGATCTCCACCCAACGCAGATTGAGGATCATGGGTCCTCGAGTTCATATTTTGATTATGGGGTAAAGGATTGGTCAGCACAGCTTGGCCCTGTGCTATGAACCTTGAGGCGTCTTTCATACAAGTACACAAGTGAGTGAGGTGGTCATCCTTACATAATTTGCAAGGAAACTTAACCTTACGTTTAGACTGCTTGTCCCCCCCAACATTGCGGTCATTCTTGTCATTAAAATTGGCATTTTCATTCTTGTTCCCACCCTTACGATTGTTTTTACCCTTTTTCTTATTCCTTCCAAGCTTCTGGTTTCCCTTCTGGTCTGATGATTGCATGGAAAGTACACTCGTCATTTGGGTGGGTTGAGACAAAGCCGTGGCTTGTCCCAGAGCGGATTGATTGATAGACAATTGACTCACTTGTTTCATAACCGAATCCACAGGTTTGATACTTATACAACCCGCAATGCCAATGGCATGTGGTCCAGGCTTGATCTTGGGATCGAAACTAGAATGCAGAGCGTTAGGTATGATCTCATATAATAGTCCGGATTGAACATAAATCAAATCCAATTCCTGTGCCCTAAAAATTGCTTGTTCCTTGTTCTGAACTCCAGATGTAGAAACATTCTTCACAATGTAAGGTAGCAATGATTTAAGGAACCACTCAAGGAGAAACTCCGGCGGTATGAAATCTTTAATCAACCTCTTCCGTCTACGCCACTCTTCGATATGGTCTGAGATATGTGTGGCTTTATCCTGCCAAAATGTTGACAAGAGTTTTGTACCAACGTCGTAACGCACTAGTAGCTGGAAGTGATTGAGGAAATTCATAGCAAGGTCATCAAACAAAATGAATTCCCCCCTCGATAACTCTATGTACTATTTCACTACAGGTCCGGTGAGGGTGCGTTGAAATGGCCTTAAACGGATCGAGTCTTCGTGTAAGGAATTGAAAGAGCACAAAAGGTGAAAGGTAGTGACATGTTCACTAGGATCTTCTTCTGGTTTGCCCTCGAATTTGGGAATGTCCGAGGGAAGTTTGTTAGGGACAACTAGCCAAGCCAGGTCATGAGATACCAGATCGTTCATTAGTCTCGATAAGTCAGGTAAATTTAATGTTATGAGGAAAGGGATCCTAGGTTCAGCCAGTCTATGCCATGCTCCCTGATAGTTTTGGTTCATATAAGGCTGACTACTGTAAATACCATGGCCTTGGCCATAATATCCTCCTCTCGTTTGACTCGTGTAGGGTTGCATGGAAGCATTATGATGTCATGTACCTTGACTATGTAGTGATACAAAGCCATAATTAGAGGAGTAAGTGGGTTGTTGATACCCGTACCCATAAGGTTGATAGCTCTGTCCATACTGCGGTCCATAAGATTGTCCATGAGAAGCTCCATAAGATGTCCCATGGGATATCCCATGAGAAGCTCGATAAGTAGGGATATGGGGAACTCCTTGCGATGTACTGTAAGACGATCCAGAAATAGGAATATGACCTCCCGAAAAAACAGGAGATACTTGACTCTGAGATACTACTATGCGAGCAGTCGCAGTACGAACCTGACTAGTAGCAACATTCTGACCCGAAGGACCATGTGAATGTGGGGGAGGAAGGGTTGTCAAAAATGCATTCAAAGGAGTAGGAATTGAGGACGAAGGGACATGTGAAGGGATGTAAGTGGTATTCCCTATGGTCATTCATCTTGGTTCTAGTATCCGCATATGACTACTAACATTAGGTCTAGGATGGGCATGTGAGGTAGCTTCCACCACCGGGATGGAAGGTACAATGTGACTAGTGCTCCCAAATCTCTCTGCACGGAAAGGAATAGGAGTGCCCCCAGGCGTAGTGCTAGGTTCAATTTCTGATTTGGCATGATGTGCCGGATCATGTGCAGGGATATCAGGCATGCCATAACTAACATGACTAGTGCTTGTGGGTTCATGGTGAGTCTCGTCGCTTGGAAACCAATACCGGCGACCTGTGAATGAGGGATCATAACCGGAATGTGAAGGTATTTCTAGTGAAGGATCATATACAGGAGTAGGATCTTCCTCCCCAACCTCTTGAGGTGGAGAAGACATCTTAGGAATCTCGTCCTCGCAATCTCCCATCGTGTGTGAATCAATGTGAGAAGTAGTCAGCCTAGATTGTCTGTTTCTCTCTCCCAAAGGAGGAGGAGATGTGGAAGGCAGAAGCCCTGCTAAACAACGAGAATGGCGAAGTGTAGCACCTGAATCCATAATTACTCAAAAAATGAAAAAGACTCTTTCTAATTACGCAAAACCTAGGCAAACTAGCGTGCACAAAGCATACACCTATACAATGTAAAGCCAAATCACAAGCAAGCAAGGGTAGGATATGTGAGCCCATGAATGAAGCAGGTATGTCTCACCTAGGAGAGGCTTGAGACTCCCATACACAACAAGCAGAGGTTCGTAACCAATTATAGTGGCCCTCAGCTTCAACACATATAGCAACTGTGCTGTCTGACCCCTACCTGGCCAGGACACCTGCAGAATAACCTCTGCGAAGTACCCCCTTGATAACCTAGGTAAGGCAACTAAGGTCACCTCAATATAATCAATGCTCAGGCAGACAATCGCAGGAGGGATTGACCGTATGGGTAGGGTAGCAAAGCCCTAAACTCCCGAAAGAGCCCCTAGATATGAATACAAACCTGGAAATATCTCCAGTGCTAATCAGTTATGACCAGGGGTCATCCCAATCATTAACCGCTCACACTACCTCGTGCTTAACTCCCTTGTAAGAGGAGGATCCTGAGAAACACTAATTATACCAAGGAATTTCACACTCTCACCTGGACAGACACATACATGTTTTGTTTAGTGGTCTTGGAGAATTTACTCACAATGAACTATTCCAAGACCCTAAAACCTAATCTTTTTGGTGCACCGTATAAAAGAAAAGAGTGTAATTCATTTTATTATGCGTTGATTTTAATTGGCTTATTACTTAAAAGGGCAAATGATCGTGCAACTAATAGTGTTATGACGCAACAAGAAGTAAAATGCACACCTAACAATTAATGCAAATGCACTTTGTCAAATGAAAAACCGGGTATGCTACTATGTGAAATGCAAAATTTTCCTTCAAATGAAAAATGCAATCATTCCTATATGAAAATCTGACTAATACTTCTCCAATCAAACCTAGTGCAAGTACCATGCAAAATGCAAAATGCAAAATGCAAAATGCAATGATGCATAATGATGCAAAGAAGCAAATATTTTTGTATTTTTTGAATTAAAATGAGATAATAAAGCAAAAGAATGACTCTACCACCCCTAGACTCTGCAAGCACTATCAAATAGCACCCACGCAAAGCACTAAGGTAAAAGAGACCTAATGCACTAATCCAAAAACAAAAAATAGAAAATGCAATGACAAGAACATTCTTAAAAAATTCAACCTACAAAACGTCTTTGGTCAGAAACAGAGCTGTATACAAACTCTAGAAGCATCCAAGGAGACTCAGCAATCATCAAAACTCACCCAACAACACTTAATCTTCCCCTAAGAGGCAAAAATCAGGGCATACACGACTGTGTGCAGAAAACCTGCGTATATTCGTGGAAATCCAAGTAAAAAACGCTTGTACACGCGACTATGAAGCAAAAACTAGCGTACAGGAAGAAAAAAAGATAAAAAAGAAGGTAAACAGACAAGCTGAGAGAAAATTTACTCCTATCAGACACTACCAGGCAAACATGCCCCCAGGCCTGACTCAAAAATAGAGAAATATGAGCAATTCAAGAACATTGAATGCCGATAAAAACCCCAAAAGGAAATGACTAGGAACTCCCTAGTATGGTAGCCAATTCTGTTACAGAGAAAACTTCCTATGGACTGGGGTACCACAATAGATAGGGTAACCGCAGAAATCAATCCTTTCCTATATGCAAGAGAAACCAAACATCTAGCACTAAAGGATCTCAAAACATACCTTAATCCGGACGGTTGATGTAGATCCCAGTTGAGCTTTTCCACTCTCGCTTATATTGATAATTTGCTCTCTCAACATTCAACAAACAAGACAATCATGCTATATAATTGTGTTAGACCTACTCTAGCATATATAATCAATAACATATAAGCATTTAAAAGCATCCATGGATTCAATACTCATTTAAATACACATTATTGGACAGGAAAAGATATTTCTATTAATATAAATCAAATAGTACAATAGTGACAACCTCTGTCGGCACGTCTGCGAATCAGAGAAACTGAGTCCTCCACCTGGGCCTCCACCACTTCAATCCTCCATCTCTCGATAGCAAACTCACAAGCAAAGGCAATCTTGGGAAGAACACAAAGTGCTCCAAGGGACAAAGGGATGCAGACTCTAGTATAAGCTTTGGAAACAATGGACTATAGTTTTCTTGCTCTTCCATTCCTCCTCCTTCAATGTATCCAAAGGGTTTCTTATATAGTGCTTCAATGGGGTAATGGAAGGTCAAATCCGAGCGATCTCAAGGCATATGGAAGGCCAAGAGACAAGTGACTTGGATCCACATCAACGAAAAATCCAAAACTATTTGGCCTTTTGCACACATCCCGATGTACGCGGGTTTAAGGGTCAAATCCGTGTATATATGCGAGAATAGGTTTAAAAGTCGCGTATAGCAAATAATGCATGTTTTTAGGGATGATCTTGGAAACATCAAAGGTAAAAAAATGGTCCATGGGGTCTAAAGAGTCTACAGAGGGATAGGGAAGGCCATAAATGTGATCCACCATGTGTGGTAAAATCAGCTGTAACACTCCACATCTTGAGGGCATGTACTACGGCTGCAAGTTCTAGATCATGAGTGGCATAGTTCTTCTCATGCTCCTTCAACTTTCTTGACTCATAACATATCACGTGGTTGTCTTACATAAGGAATCCTCCAAGCCCTTGTCTGCATGCATCGGTACACACCACAAAATATTTCTCTGGGTCTACAACTTTCAATACTGGTGCACTGGTGAGAAGATTCTTCAACTGCTGGAAGCTCTCTTCATACCTCGATGTCCATTGAAACGTTATCCCCTTCTTTTGCAAAGAAGTGATGGCATGTGCAACTTTGGAGAATCCTTCAATGAATCTCCTATAGTATCCTGCAAGTCCCATAAATATCTTACATCTGTCACATTTCTTGGAGTGGGTCAATTCATAATGGCTTCATTATTTTCAGGGTCCACAAATATACTCTCTTCTGAGATAATGTGACCCAAATACTGAATTCTATCTCTATAGAAGTTGCACTTGCTCAGATTTGCATATAGTTGATGCTCCTTGAGCAATTGCAATGTCAATCTCAAATTCTCTTCATGCTCTTCCTCATTCTTAGAATAAATAAGTATGTCATCAAGGAAAACAAGAACAAACTTGTCCAAATACCTGTTGAAGACACTGTTCATAAGGCACATAAATGTAGCTGGTGCATTTGTGAGACCAAATGGTACCACTACAAACCCATAATGTCCATACTTTGTTCTAAAGGCTATCTTATGAATGTCTTCATCCTTGATTCTTACCTAATGGTAACCAGACCTCAAGTCAATCTTGGAAAATACCTTTGCTCCTCTCATTTGATCAAAGAGGTCAACAATCCTAGGCAAAGGATATGTGTTCTTCACGGTGACTTTGTTCAACTATCTGTAATCAATACACAACCTAAGTGTACCATATTTTTTCTTTACAACAGAATTGGTGCTCCCCAAGGAGACACACTCAGTCGGATATACTTCTTCTCTAGCAACTCTTGCAGTTTTATCTTCAACTCTAGCATTTATGGTGTGCTCATCCTGTAGGGTGTCTTGGACATTGGTGCTGCTCCTGGCACAAGTTCAATTGTGAAATCAATGTCCCTCTTTGGAGGAAGCACTGGAATATCATCAGGAAACACGTCCCTGAATTCATGCAACACATGAAAATCCTCTAACCTAGAAGTTTCATTCTCTGTTGCCTCCAAAATATGAGCTGCATACAACTGGCAACCTTTCCTACAGAACTTCTTCAACTGCATTGCTGAAATCTTCCTCACAAAAATCACCTTTGGAATGCCTTTCACAATCCTTGAGTGGCCTTCTTTATCCAAGCACTCAAATGCCTTATTATAACATTCAAGCTTTACCTTGTGAGCTTCTAACCAATCCATTACAATGAGAACATCATAGGAACCAAGTGGTAGAACATTCAGATCTACACAAGTGACCAATCCATTCATGACCAATGGACATTTCTCTACCACTTCGCTAACCTTTCTCTTAGTTCCAGTGGCTAGTTGAACTAACCAAGATTTGCAATGTTTTATTTTCTCAAAGGCACAAATCTCCACTACTCTAGGGGTAATGTAACTATGAGTAGAACCAAGGTAAATCAAAATTGAAATAGATTGCTCAACAATCGTACCTGCAACTTCAACCACAGTTGACTGGTGATCTTCCTAGTGGTCCTCCAGTGCTGCATAAATCCTAGGGACGACCCTCGCTACTTGAACCACTGTTTCTGCTTCTTGAATGTTGTAAGCTGGCCTTGCACTCTCACTCTCGAGTGGATAATTCTTGCGCATGTGGGGTCCTCCACATTTCCAACATTGGAGAGGTTCTGTGTTCTGTTGTGGATCTCTTGGCTTTTCTCCCACCACTCGAGCTGGCTTACTCACAACTTGGGATGGCTGCTTCTGTTGATTCCCGAGGTTATAAGGTTTGAAACCTTTCTTCCTTTGGTCATATTTCTCATTCTTCTTGTCCTTCCATGTCTTATGGTAATCAGGTTTTCCTTTGCTTTGCTCATAGCAATACTTAGCCTTCATTATTGCTTCTTTAAGAGTTCTAGGTTCATAAAACTCAATTCCGTCCTGGTAAGACTGAGGCAATCCACTCATGAAACGTTGGATCTTCACTTTTTCATCTTTGATGTACATGACATACCTCAATAGTTCCAAGAACTTATTTGCATACTCTTCCATGGTCTGTTGTCCCAATCTCAGATCATGGAACTCCTTATTCTTGTCATCATAGTACCTATCAGAGAGGTACTTGAAGTATTTCTTGAATTGTTTCCACACAATTATTCTTTCATTAACCTTCTTTACTTGTCTATGGTGTTCCCACCATATGGATGCTCTTGTAGTCAAATTGAATATAGCTACCTTTGATTTCATATTTCCGGAGTAGTCTTGAACTTGGAAATACTTCCTCATACCAAGAAGCCAAGCCTCAGCTTCTCGACCAGTCTTGACCTCACCATTAAAAGTAGGAGGCCTTGCCTTTTTGAATTCATCTCATGAATTGTTCTTGTAACGTCTCCTCCTCTTATTCCTACGAGATGGAGAGCTTGAATGCCCACTGGGTTTTTTAGAATCAAATGACCAACTGGTAGGCCATTCTGGAGTATTCCTTCTGTCCATGGAAGCCCTCTTAGAGACATGGGACCTTTTATGGGAATCTCCCCTGGCGCTACTCCTACTTCTTTCTGGATTAGCTGTCTGATGCCCAGAGTTTATATGTCCCTGGATGTCTGTCAAACTCTGCATTATAGACAAACTCTGCAGTATAGCTGCATTTATCTGATTTTGATCTTCTTGAGCCTTAAGCATCCTTTCATTGTCTTCTCTGCAACTTTGCTACTCCACCCTTAGGCTCCTCATGGTGGTTGCAATATATGGGGGAGTCTCTTGATTTCTTCTCCCATTGGACTCTATCTCTTCATTTCCAACTCTGACATTTTCTCCCATAGGATCTTCCTCGAAATCATAGGGGTCTTGTGCATCATTCACGTCGTCGATTCTCATCTTGGCCCAACTAAGAACGAATTTTTGAAACTTCTCTATGTGGAATGTTTCCTTTGAAGGTGACTATCATTCTGCGAAATGTGTTAATAAACACAACTATTAGCTACATAACAAACTCATGAGTTCATAATTACTTACCTACATTGGAAAATACTATATTTACAACTTTGTTAAAACAAAGAATTTTCTTTTCACCAAGAATGACGGTCTCAGGGGGACGACGGGGGTCAAGGGGGCTTGCCCCCTTGTGCCTTCACCACTATAGGGCAGGTCGAGGGCAGCACCCTCCTTTTTTGTTTGTTTGTAAATATTTGATTTTTGCGCAATCTGGTGCATAAGATCGCTGCCATTTTTCACCTTTTCAGCACCTCTAAATCCCACTGGAATCTTGCTTTTCCACTAAAAAATTGCTAAAAATTTGTTTATGGAAACTCGAATTTTACCATCCAATTGGAAAAACTTCAGGTTTCTCACCCGATGCTTCAGCAGACTGATCTTCATTTCCCTTTCGACGCCTTATCGAATCGATCTCCCTTTGTCTTTCGATGCCTTATTGGATCGATCTTCCTTTGTCTTCCAACGCATTATCGGAGCAATCTTTCTTTGTCTTCTGATGCCTTTATCGGACCAATCTTCCTTTGTCTTCCGACGCCTTATCGGATTGATCTTCCTTTGTATTCCGACGCCTTATCGGATCAATCTTCCTTTATCTTTCGATGCCTTATCAGATTGATCTTTATTTATCTTCCGACGCCTTATCAGATCGATCTTCCTTTGTCTTCTGACGCGTCAGATCCCTTCTGGCAAGCCTTGCCGACACCTCGGCTTCACTTCAGCAAACATCTTCCGATGATTTTGACACTTAGAAAAATTTCCAAAATTTTTCCTTTTGTTTGCCATGTCGGGGTTGTTAGCCGATGTATCGGCTCAACCCATCTGAGACCTTCGGCTCCTCCTAGCCGAGACCTTCGGCTCCTCCCAGCCTTGACCTGATTTGGTTTCTTTGTTGGATGGACTTGGCTAAGTCATCCGACGTATCAGATGGACTCAGCTTAAGTCATTCGATATTTTCCATACTTAGAATTTTTTGAAATTCTCCGTGTGTTTCACATTTTTCCGCTGCTGGGCAGAGGGTAACCTTGCCTATGTCACTACTTCTTCATGGCCCATTGAGGCCCATGCTACAACGTGTGCTCTAATACCACATTGTAATGTCCCCAACCCTCTAACCGACAAAGAGGACACTACCGATGCTACTATCAATCCGGGAACTAGCCCCATAAATGTAAAATAAAATGCATTAAACTCAAGATACACAGATGCATAAAGAATTAAGTGGAAGCAAATTACGTTTAATTCAAGCATTCAACACATTTTAACACGTTAATCATAATTCACATAAACAATACAGTTGCATGGGTAATTTCACAAGAATACTTATCTTCGAATGAAGCTCCCTACAACCAGCTATGCCGCTGCAATGTTCCACCCAACCATAAGCCAGTGTGCTCCTTAATATCTCAGCAACACTACCACCCCCGATATGGGCATGATTCCCCAAGGAAAAAGGAAACTAAGCAGACTCACACATAGCAAAAGATATGTCAAAACTCAGTCAAGATAAAGCTATGTTTGGCTTTATCAGACTACTAAGGGGATGGAAAGGCTTGTTTGCTAAGCTAGTGAGCTCAACCATAGAGCCATGGACACCTACACAAGATATGACTTGGATTTTCTAACACGTACACACCCAACACAAGGAATCATCCCCTTCTCTATTGTATAGTCCCTCAGGATATGTATTCCCTTCCAGTTATATTCAGGTTGTGCAGTGAGGAATAATCAACCCTCAAGATCTTTCAGTGAGGTTCCTCATGCACTAGATTTGTCAAGCAAATTACCTCTTCCACTCCTAACTAGATTCAGACCAAATCAAGGAGCATAAAAAATCATACCACAGCACAAAGGCATACATAGTAATATCCACAATTGTTGGGTTGAGGAAAATAGTTTGGTAACAAAATTAATTTGCCAAGGTGGGTGAAAACAACCCACTAACAACAAACCATATCCCAGGGACATTTTGGCCCTAACATGGCAAAAAACAAATTCAATACATAATAATTATAGTGTTGGGCATGGGAAAGAATATCCTGGAAGCTAAAATCGGAAATGGTAAGTGGGTAAAACAATCCCAGGAGCCAAAATCGATTTTTAGCTTGGCAAACGGTGGAGAAATGCAACAAAAATCGTGGGTAAGGAAACCCAACCACATACCATTAAAAAAACGAATCCATAGCCCAGGAGAATGAAGAAATTACTGCCCACATGAGGGAAAAACACACACACAATAACCCAAAAATGAATTTCACACACATAATATTCCTAGCGGCTTGAGAGAGCCCCAACGTGAGTTAATGATGATGATGAAAACACCCAGGAGCTCCAAATCATGAATGAGAACATACCATAGGAAAAATCATGGAGGTGAAAATAGCTCCCAAGCTTCCATGCATGAGGAAAAATGAAGAACTTGTATGTATGGCCAAATGGGCATGCATTTTGGGTGTTTTCTTGCCCCAAAAGTCAAAATTGATTTTCCCCAAATTCGAATTTCCTGCCCATATTCTTCCCATCCCCATGCAATAACTACTTCAACCAATTTCTGGCAAAATTAAATGATTGGGTGAATGAGACAAGAAAGGTAGTTGATTGTTTCATGGGTTATCCCTTTGACATTTGGCTTTTCCCCATTGGCCCCAAAGGTTAAATATTCCCCCCTCCTTATCCTTAGGAAATCATGCCCCCATCTCTTTTAAAGTTGCATAGACATAGCTGGTTGTGGGTGTTACGGAGTAAACTTCCTATGGCTTGGGGTGTACCACAACAGAAAGAAAAACCGCATAAATCAATCCCTTCCCAATATGCAAGAGAAATAAAACATCTAACACTAAAGGATCTTGAATCATACCTTATTCCGAATAGTTGAAGTAGATCCCCATTGAGATTTTTCCAATCCCACTTGCTTTAGCAATTTACTCTCAACAATAGTAAACAAGGCAAGCATGCTATATAATATAGTGTTAGGCCTACTCTAGCATATAGAATCAATAATTCATAAGCAATTAAATGTATCCATGGATTTAATATTCATTTAAATGCACATCATTGGACAGGAAAATATATTTCTATTAATAAAATCAGAGATTACATAAGTGACAACCTCTGTCGGCACGTCTGCGAACCGGAGCTGAGTCCTCCACCTGGGCCTCCACCACCTCAATCCTCCATTTCTCGATAGAAATCTCACAAGAAAAGGAAAGCTTGGGAAGAACAGAAAGTGCTCCAAGGGACAAAGGGATGCAGACTCAAGTATAAGCAAGTGACGACAACAACAGACTATAGTTTTCTTGCTCTTCAATTCCTCTCCTTCAATGTATCCAAGGGCTTCCTTATATAGTGCTTCAATGGGGTAATGGAAGGTCAAATACGAGTGATATTGAGGCATATGGAAGGCCAATAGACAAGTGACTCCGATCCACATCAAGGAAAACTCCAAAAATATTTGAACTTATTCACACATCCTGATGTACGTGGTTTAAGGGTAATATCCGCGTATATACGCGAGAAAGGGATTAAAAGTCATGTACAACAAATAATAGCTGTTTTTAGGGATGATATTGGAAACATCAAAGGTACAATAATGGTCCATGGCATCCAAAGAGTCTGCAGAGGAACAGGGAAGGCCATAAAAGTGTGATCAACCATGTGTGGTAAAATAAGATGTAACAGATGCCCCCTAATGTGTGAGGTCAGAGGGGTAACATGATGGTCGAAATACTTTATAAATCCATCCAAAAAGTGGAGTGATTAAGAACTAGGTGGAAGAACCAGCCATCCATCAGTATAGTACAATAATCAATCTCTGCACACGATTGCAAATACATATAGCAGTCCTAGATACATAATAGTACAATGGCCATGAATAGGCATGATATACAAAATGTGACATGTGTGGTCATCGCCATGTACAATATATAATAGATTAAAATATCCATGATGAAGATATACAAAGGATCAAGAACTCCATGAAATCTGAAGATATACAATGGATCAAGATCTCCATAATGGCTGAAGATATATGAGATACACTGGAATCAAGTCACGAGAGTTGAAATCTCATGAACACTGGCACAATCAAGGAGGTAGCATATGTTAAATGCCATCAATTTGGAAAGTCTTCTACACACATTGCTACGAGTACATGTCCTACTATGTGAATAGAGGTGTTGAGGTCAAACATAGTAGTCCATCGTTTAATTACCGGTCATTGATGTATACCATTAACAAACGCGAGATCATCGATGAATAATGAAAATGGGAATCAAGGTACTAGAGTGCAATCTAACAAGTGTGAATAAATGTGTTGAGGTTGAACTCTTGGAAAAATCCATATATCAAGGGCCATTGATGTATTCCCAAAACCTGTCAATGGTGAGAGAACCTACCACTGATGAATGTAAGTCTCAAGGCACTCAAATGACTCTAGAATCCTATCCTAGAATGAATGATCTAAAGTCGATGGGATTGAATCTGCTGGAAGGAGGGCATTAAGGCATCCCCCATCAACCAACACAAGGTACTCAGCAACGCTGTATAATGTGGAAGGAATCGAACAAGATGTGCACGGACCAGTAATAGTACTGGGAATGGCTGACATGCAAAGTCAAGACAACTGAGGAATGGCCGACTTAGGCTTCAAATTCCTTCGAACAAGAGCATAAAGGTGAATTGGTGACTGAATGTAGGCAGCATAGACTCGATATACAAAACTGGGACATCTCTGTGATGTAGGAGGCATCAACAGAGGCTCCACAGGGACTGGAATCTTAACCAGTCGGTGGAGGTAAACTCAGAGAAATGAGTACAGCTCCTAAAGTCAAACTATCAACCCAACCACGAATGTGATATACAATGCTTTGTTCTAAGGTGACATGACTCGACTATTGCCAAAGATAATGTCTTTTCCTGTCCAGCTTTTTGATTTTTTTGGACTTTTTTCAGATATTTTGAAAAGTTTGAAAAAGAATAAAAGTGCTTTATAGTTACAAGTATAGGAGGAGACGAGTGGCAAGGGGCAAACAAACTAATTCCAAGAAGCATAACATACCTATGCTCAATGCAAGGAAGCATGTGCAGGATAACGACACTCGAGGGAAAGTCCCCTCCCGGTTAAAATGGGGAATCAAGCTGCAAAAGATATATAAAAAGGCTCTGCTTGGCTAGACATGAGACAAGTTCAGGCTATATGGCTGATAATCAAAGTCAGGGAAGCCAGCGTAAGGATCAATAAGGTAAGCAAAACTCATGATAATGCAATTACAACTTTACATATACAAGGAGTCCTGGGGAAATGGCCAGCATAAATTTCAAGAGGAGTATGAAGATCTTGCTCAAAGTCATGGCGGTACTATACAAAGGACTCCCACACCCTAAAGGAGAAATGTTGGCATGGGAACCAAATGCAAAACATGATCTAACTAGGGTACCCATGTATGGTAAAGCTCTACCATTCACAACATGTCACTTCTAAAAATAGCAAGAAGGTTCAGTGACAAGATGGAATGGGTTTGTACCTAAGGTTACAATGAAACCGTCATAAGGTTATGCAAAATGCAAACGGATGTGAAGCCTAACCTATATGCCAGTTTAGATATAATACCTACAATAAGCATGAACGGGTCAAAGACATGGTCAAAACCACACTCAAAATGGATTCCTACAACATCAAATTAGTTCAAATGGAAAAAAACGGTCAGAAACGGTAAAAAACTATAGAAAGTGGGTAAAAATTTCAATTTTTTTTCTATAAATAGTGAAAAATTAAAAAAATTTCATACCATTTGAAATTTTTACCCAACATAGTGCATTTGATCTCAAAAATTCAGAAGCGAATTCTGAGAGCATTGTCCAGCGGAATCCCTCCCCGTTTGATCTAGGTAGATTCTCATGCTCTCCTCTTTCATTTTGATGCAATTTTTTTCAAAATTCCTGGGCTATTTAATTTTTTGAGCCATCCAAACTTATGCGTTTCGGCCCATGCAGAAATCAGGCCTTTTTTCGCGTATAGGGCTCGCCATACGTGGAAAATGCAACGAAATCAGCGTACATACGCGGCTATTTTGAAAACAGTCATGTACAGGGCCGCAAACAAGGTTTTAAAGGGTAAATCTTGATAAAAAAAACTTGGTTTTTGTGCAGGATCGTGCTAGAGTGGAGAGAAAGAGAGCTTGGTGATGTTGAGGAAGCTATGCAAGGTGATATCATGGCTCAACAAGCATTATGGGCATGTGAATTGTACATGTTTTGGTGTCTTGGTAGCATGAGTGCCAAACCAAGACTACTCCAGCGACTGGTAGACTATTGGGATCCAGAGTCCGAAACATTTTAGATAGATGGGATGTCGCTTAGCATTGAGGTTGAGGACATATATTTCATCACAGGTTTATCCCGACGAAGGGAGATGGTGAACCTCCGCTCTCGTGGGCCAGGAGGCAGGATGACCATAGATGAGTACATAGCTGTGTACTGTTTTTCGGAGATGAAAAAGGTTGGGAGTCAAATCCTGACAAAATCTATTCATATTCTGGGGCTGAAGGCCATACTTTTGGCACTAGGAAGGATTGCAGGGTTGGATTCACTCCACTAGGCCTCACGACCAATGATGTTCTATGCGGTAGAGTGCATGCGACCTACAGTGTATGACTTGAGTACTACGCTGTTGAGCAACATGAAACAACAGCTTAGTGACTACAAGATGGGAAGGGTGAGAAACTTTGGGTTTGGCAGTATACTGAGCATGTTTTCTTTGAGAATGTGCCAGGGCTAAGCCCTAGGGTAGAAATTGCTCCACATGGAGTCCGGGATTCAGCCCAACGATGCTGGATGAATGTCATGCATAGACTGGGTGGAGGTAGGGTGGCTAACCCCTACCCAACAGATTTATTTCCATGGTGGTGGAGACAGATCATCGCTATAGAGGACTACCCCTATGCAGGGATAGACTTCCGTGGAGACCCAGATATTCCCCTACCACCAAGAGAAGCTTATGGTGACATAGGTAAAGAATCCCAAACCCATTTTTTAAGTTTTGAATTGTTTAATTGTTTAATTTGTGTGTTTTTTGATATATTGACTCAAAAGACATGTCTTTGGTGTGACGACACATAGTGACAATCTGTCATGTATATGTAGATGTAGGACCGCTTTCCTCGTCATCGACAGAGGCGAAGAGGAGATGATATCATGGGTGCGGATGCGGAGCGGACACTCCAAAGCATCAACATGAACTTTGTTCGTTTGACACATAGGGTACCCATGACACAAGTCGAGGACTTGCCTGAGGCCATGCAGTGCTAGGTGGTTGGTGTACCACGAGCATGGGTTCAACTATTTCGACGGCTAGCTAGAGTCATAATGTGTTATCATGATCGGAACTCTCCTCCACCTCAGGCTTAGAGACCTGAGTGTCTTCATTTTTGTATGACCGTGTATTATGTCTTGGTGGCTCAAAAGCCCCAATTTTGTATATGACACTATGTGTTATGACGTCACTTTTTGGATATTAATGAAATTTTTTTTATGATGATCGGTTTTATTTATATTTACATGTGTGTAAAGTGTGTTTGTGATATGCTTATGGTCTATGAAACAAATGCCAATCTAACACATAGTTAGCATATGAGTCAACAACTTGATTAAAACTTCTTGGAACATGAATGTATGTTATACTCTCAAATTGTGGTTCTAGAAATGTAACACGTAAGAATATTCCGAATAACATTAGATCCCTAATACGATACAAGCCATTAAGTTGTGAAACCACTAACTATGAATCAAGATGTACCTCAAGAGAATGAAAACCATGTGAAATGGCATCAAGCAATAACTCAATGACAACACTATATTCAACAACATTGTTTGAAGAGGGTTGTAAACATATGCCTCCTGAAGACAATACTTGACCCAGAGGAGTATAGATTACCTAAACATCCGAAGCTGAGTTTTGAGTGTGGCAGCTAGCATTATCAACAAATCTTATGTAAATGAAAAACTCCATCGACATCTGCCATAAGAAACGAAAGCTAATCAACAAACCCAATCACCATAAGAAAACCTAACTATGTAATGCAAATTGTATAATAATATACAAAAATCAGCCCCGACTGAAGATCATGCATAGTATTTTTTGAGATAGAGCCCATTTCTAGGCTTCGCCAAGGCTGTCCTTTCATAATCAACCAGCTCATAGGCGCCTTTCTCTAAGACTTGTTTAACCATGTAAGGACCATGCCACATGGGATAATTTTCCTGCCCCCAAGGGTTCCTTAGCTTGATCCCACAAAAGGACCAAGTCACCTTCACTAAACCTCCTTGGACGGACAGACTTATCATATTGGACCTTGACGCGACGCTTGTTAACCTCTAGAGCCACTAAGGAATCTCGACACTGCTCATCAAGCTGCTCTAAGTGGACCAAACGCTCTTCCAATGCGGAAGTGTCAGGTAAGAGCTCCAAATCTAGCTTCAAAGAAGGTATTTCGCATTCAACCGGTAAAACTGACTCAACCCCATGCACAAGTTGATAGGGAGAAAAATCGGTGGCAGTCTTAACCGTGTTTCTATAGGCCCACAAAGCAGGATATAACATGATATGCCAATTACTCTTGCTTTGTGTGATGGTTCATTGGAGAATAGAATTAAGTGATCTGTTCACTGCTTCAACTTGTCCATTTGCTTGAGGGTAATAAGAAGAGTAGTGCTCTTACTTATATCCTAACTTGGAATCCAACTCTTCCATCATTTTATTCTGAAAGTGCCTGCCATGGTCAGTGACAAGTTCTTTCGGAATGCCAAACCAGGTGCTAATCTGGTTGAAAAATAAATGCGTGGTTGTCTCACCGTCATATTTAACTGTGGGCATAGCCTTTTCCCATTTCATGAAGTAATCGACAACCACAATAATATGATGATGCCCCCCAGCCGAAGCTGGGTTGCAATCCATAAAATCAAGACCCCACTTAGTGAAGGGACTGACAGTGATAATAGGATGTAACGGGGCTAGATGTGAGCGCATATTACATGTAAACACCTGGCAAGGGTGGCACTTCTTGACCACATTAACGTAATCTTTGAATATGGACGACCAAAAAAAGCCCGCTCTCAAGATTTTTTGGGCTATAGAAAGCCCAAATAAATGACCACCACACGCCCCTTTGTGGAAATCATTCAACACAACCTCAGCCTCATCATGGGTTAAACAACGACGCAAAATGGAATCTACCCCATGGTGGTACAAAGTGTTATCCACTATAAGGTAGTTCTTAGCTACATGGTGTAATCGCCACGACTCATCCTGTGAGAGGTGAGTAGGGACCTTCAATGTTTTCAAATACACGATGATATCTCCATACCAAGGGTCCACAATTGAGATGAGGAAAATATGCTCATCGATAAAAGAATCCTCATAAACCTCCTCCTCCTCCAAACTTATATATAGCAATTGTGTTGTCCGAACCCTACCTGGCCAGGACACCTGTAGAATAACAACTGCAAATACCCCCTCGATAACCTAGGTAAGGAAACTAAGGTCACCTCGATATAATCAATGCTCAGGTGGATAGTCACATGAAGGATTGACCGTATGGGAAGGGTAACAAAGCCCGAAGCCTGAAAGCAAAACTAGTACCCCAGGGGTGCACTAGCCGATACCTCAAAGGCCCCCAGATATGAATACAATCCTGGAAATATTTCCAGTGCTAATCAATCATAATCAAGGGTCATCCAAATCATAATTGCTCACACTGCCTCGTGCTTAACTCCCTTGTAAGAGGAGGATCTTGAGAAACACTAATTATATAAAGGATTTCACACTCTCATCTGGACAAGCACCTAATTGTTTTGTCTAATGGTCTTGGAGAACTAAATCACAATGAACTATTACAAGACCCTAAAATCTAGTCTTGTTGGTGCACCCTAGAAAAGAAAAGAGTGTAATTCATTTTATTATGCGTTGATTTTAATTCGCTTTATTACTCAAAGGGTAAATGATCGTGCAACTAATGATGTTATGACACAACAAGAAGTAAAATGCACACCTAACAATCAATGCAAATGCATTATGTCGAATGAAAAACATGGTATGCTACTACGTGAAGTGCAAAATTTTTCCTTCAAATGTATATGCAATCATTCCTATATGAAAATATGACTAATATTCACCAAGCAAACCTAATGCAAGTTCCATGCCAATGCAAAATGCAAAGGATGCATAACTATTCAAAAAGCAAAATGTTTTTGTATTTTTGAATTAAATGAGATAAAAATAAAAAATATGACTCTACCACCCTCAGACTCTGTAACCACTCATAGACAGCAGCCAAGCAAAGTACTAAGGTAAAAGAGACCTAATGCACTAATCTCAAAAGAAAAAATAGAAAATGAAATGACAAGAACATTTTAAAAAATCAAATAAAAAAGCCTCTGGTCAGAAACAGAGGGGAGATACAGACTCCAAAAGCATCAAAGATGAATTGAAAATCATCCAAACTCACCCAACAACACTTAATCTTCCCAACAAAAAAAAAAATCAGGGCATACGCGACTGTTCTCAGTAAACCTGCGTACATATGTGACTATTTCAAGAAAACTCGCGTGTACATGAGACTATGAAATCAAAACCCACGTACAGGAAGAGAAAGAGAGAAAAATAAGGCAAATAGACAAGCTGAGACAAAAATTACTCCTATAGGATACTACTGGGAAAACATGCCCCCAGACCCAACACAGAAACATAGAAATAAGAGCAATACAAGCACATTGAATACCGAAAAACTTCCAAAGAAAAACAACTAGGAACCTCTCCAGTATGGTCGCCAATTTTGTTATGGAGAAAACTTCCTATGGCTTGGGGTGTACCACAACAGATAGAGAAACCATATAAATCAATCCCTTCCCAATATGCAAGAGAAATAAAACATCTAACACTAAAGGATCTCAAATCATACCTTATTTCAGACGGTTGAAGTAGATCCCCGTTGAGCTTTTTCCAATCCCACTTGCTTTGGTATTTTACTCTCAACAACAGTAAACAAGGCAAGCATGCTATATAATATAGTGTTAGGCCTACTCTAGCATTAGAATCAATAATGCATAAGCAATTAAACACATCCATGGATTCAATATTCATTTAAATGCACATCATTGGACATGAAAATATATTTCTATTAATAAATTCAAAGATTACATAAGTGACAACCTCTGTCGGCATGTCTGCGAACCAGAGAAACTGTTTCCTCCACCTGGGCCTCCACCACCTCAATCCTCCATCTCTCGATAGAAAGCTCACAAGTAAATGCAAGTTTGGGAAGAACACAAAGTGCTCCAAGGGATAAAGGGCTGCAGGCTCAAGTATAAGCAAGTTACGACAACAATGGACTATAGTTTTCTTGCTCTTCAATTCCTCTCCTTCAATGTATCCAAGGGGTTACTTATATAGTGCTTCAATGGGGTAATGGAAGGTCAAATCGGAGTGATCTCGAGGCATATGGAATGACAAGAGACAAGTGACTCGGATCCACATCAAGGAAAACTCCAAAAATATTTGGACTTATGCACACATCCCGATGTACGCGGGTTTAAGGGTAATATCCACGTATATACGCGAGAAATGGATTAAAAGTCACATACAACAAACAATATGTGTTTTTAGGGATGATCTTGGAAAAATCAAAGGTACAATAATGGTCCATGGGGTCCAAAGAGTCCACAGAGGGACAGGGAAGGCCATAAAAATGTGATCAACCATGTGTGGTAAAATCAGTTGTAACAATGGGTATTTTAATTAAAATGCATATTTACATGATACCAAAAATTATAGTGTGTCGGATAGCATGAAAATACATCGACAACGATTTTAATCGCTGGAACATAAAATGTTAAACCGATGGTGGGGATTTTGCCTTTAGCTCCACACCATGATTAATTACAATATATAAATCATATACATTTAATGCAAATGGGGTAAAAACAGGGGTGTTACAGTGATTGCTCTAGAGAACAGATCAAATACATCCAGTATCTTTGTTATTGGACAACTTTCTGGCTCTTTAAAAGGCCCTTGAAACTGCTCCACTGCTGCTTGAGTTTTTTTTTCCTGAAAAAGACCTAGCCCAAGACCCCTGGTTTGTCCTTATTTCATGGATTGTGTTAATACTCTTCCTTTGGGAGACATATCTATGAAATTTTTTTGTGTTATGGTCCCCTTCCTCCAGCCAAAGAGCTCTGCTCTTAAGCCCCCATTTTTGTTTCTCCTACAGAAGCAACAAGTCTTTCATCCCTTCCATCTCTTTTAAAATCCCTATTTCAGCTTCACTAAACACTCCTACTTCATTATTCTCATAAATCACTTTGATATGGTCTTCTACTTGTCTCATTTCTTCTTATTGTCTTTTTCTATACTTCTCATCCCATTATTTTGAATTCTTTTTGTCTCTTACCAAATTCTCTGCAAATTGCTGCATAAGGGAGTGATTCTGAACTTTTTGCAAAGGTTCCCAAGCCTATAAAATTAGGTTTCGATACTCTTCTTCTGCCAGCTACTGAGGTTTAAATTTAAAAGGGGAGGGGGGTTTCTCCTCCAAGGATCTGACAGTTAGTACTATTGGACAATGGTCTGAATTACCTCCCATTTCCACGATGGCTTGCACAGTAAGGTCAATCCTTATTAGGTTTTCCAAAATCAGAAACCTATCCAGTATTTTTGAAATGGCCTACTCGCCTCCCCTCATGTTTCTCCACATAGGCACTACTTTTATTGGGTCCAAATCAATTAGTCCTTTCTGATCAAAGAGGTGATTAAAAAAGGGACCTAGGGCGTTGCCTCTCGTGTTTTTCCCCAAATTTCCTTGTTGGAGAGGGTTAGGTTAAAACCACCCCCTATAATCACATATGGGAGATCCAACACTCTTGATTTCTCCACCCTATCCCATAACTCTTTTCTATCATAGAAAGGTATGTACATGTTAAGGATGAAGAACTTCTTCCCAGTCTCACTATCTTCTAACTCAGTTCCCAATATTTGCGCGATTGATAGAGATTAACCTAACTGTCGGGCTCTAGGCTAATACGGTTCCTCCTGAGTGACCTTCTGTGTAAGTACTTGTCATTCCCCAATCCCCAATACATTCCTTAATCATCTCCTTAGCTTTTTGTCCTTTTGTCATAGTTTCTTGCAAAAGTAAAACTGTTGGTCTTGTGTGGGCTATTATCCTCTTCAAGGCAGTTTTTTTTGGAGGTCGCCCCTAACCACCTTACATTCAGTGAGAGTATTTTCATTTTACAACCCCTCTTGGGGCTTTATCTCTAAGCGCCCCTGTTATTGTTGATTGTCTACCCCACTTCACATCTATTACCGCTTGCTTATGGGATTTAGAAAGGAATGTTTTCCTTCCTAATTGTGGCTTGCTAAGAGAATTGGGAGCCAACCCTCCTGTCGATACACACTCCTCTTCGGAAATTTTAGAGATTATGGATTGCAATTTTTAAAACTTTCCTGGGTCTTTATCCTTTTTTTTAGTTTTGCTATGCAAATGAAATCCTTGAGATTCGTCTTCTGATAACTCATTAATATCTGAGCAAACAAAACTACAACTGAGTTTCTTGGCATTATTACCTTTTGATCTCTTGCATGTTGTCCCTTTTTGATCTGGTCCACTTGATACACTGCTGTTGAGTTTTCATATTCCTATGCTTGTTTTCCCGATGCTTATGTGTCCGCCTCTTTTTCTTTCTCCATTGTTCGTCCTTTCTGTCACTTCCCGAGCCTCTCCTAGCCTTACATCTTTTTTCTGAAATGCGCTCACCTCCTTTAACTAATCCACCAACTTCTCGTTGTCATCTACATGCTTCTCCACTGCTTATGCCTCCTTCTAAGCCCTTTTCCAAATTCTCTTTACTGCTTTCGTGCACACCTCCTATCTACTTCTTTTCAATTCCTTCACTCTCTTCGCTCTCTTAGTCACATTTCTCATCACTGGGCTCACCAGCCTCTTCATCTTTGCCACCCTTCACACTATTCTTTAGAGCGGGCTCGTCTTCCTTCTTGGCCGCTGTCTTCCTTACCCAGACTTTCTTAAACCTAGATTCCTCTACTCCTTTTGTGCAATCCTTATGCATATGCCCAACTTTGTGACATCCAAAACATCAAAACGAAACCTTCCAGTAGTCCAATCTTTATCTCCACTGGATTTCATTAATTACCAATTCTTCAAAAGGTCCATTTCTTAGATCCATCTCCACCAGAATTTTTGCGCACCTACGGTCGACTTTGGTATCCCATCCATCCTCCAGAGCCACGAACTTTGCTAACTTGTTCCCTATCGCTTCAAGACATTCTTCTTGCCAAAAGACCATTGGAAGTCCTGGTAGTATCACCCATATTTGTTGCTGGTTATGGGGCTTCTTCCTGGCATCAAAGTCTATCCGCCATTTCAGTAGAATTAGCCTGAACGGTACCCAATGCCATTTCCTATCTAACAACTTACACCCGTCTTCCTCCTGTCATAGCTTCAACAGAAACCAACCACATGGAAACACATGGAGGTTAGGTTTATAACCTAATTCATTCTCCCAATTATTATTCACCCAATCTTAAAATCTTTGCCGATAGTTAATTCCGCAGCATTCTTCGTTGGTCTAATACCTTTGGATTTCCTTGGGTCTTTGAATCCAACACTTGCATGATCTCGGTTGATCATTGTTTCACCTGCGGTGCAAACCTTAGAGCGTGCCCTGTTAATTAAGTCTGGCTTTGTATGCTCTACTGTACCTCGCCCATATTCTATGATATTTTTCTCCTGCTCCACTGTACACCAAACTTCTTCCTTCGTACAAAATATCCTCTCCTCCCACTCATCTGCTTGATAATCAACCTCGTCAAGCTGCATCCTATTTTGTTATCCACTCCCTTCTTCCTAATTAACTTTGCATCCTGGTTATCAAACCCCATCAGCTTTTCAAAGAGTTAAAAAATAAAACTAAAATCGCTCCTCTCCTACTCCCTTCCGAGGCTTGTCCCTCTCTCTCCTCCTGCTCCTTGCACCTTTCCGTAAAGCTCCATGTCACCCCTCGCTATATATGTGTGTGTGTGTTTGTGTGTCTCAATCGATATTATAGAACCTAACACCTCCTTGGGTGCTCCATGGCAGTTCTATGCCAGATCCTAACACCTCTTTTGGGTGCTCGCTGGCTGCTCTGGATTACCATGCTCATGCGCTTCCCTTATGGACACCATAATATCTAGGGGTTATTCTTTTCACGGAGCCCCCACTCTCATGACAGTCCCCTTACATGGTGTGAATGTGTGCAGAAGAATACTGACCAAATGTCTTACACCTGGGCGTCCCCAGTGATGCATACTAGCGCCTAGCTGGTTGGGGGGAAGCTATGTGCCCCAAGTACATCCTTCCACCTTATACAGTTTTTCTCAACTCTATACACAAAATAACCTTCTCATATCATTGTCATTACCAGGTCTGGGTACCTACAGCTAAATCACAATCTTTATATCGTGGATTTGTATAGCATCAATATTTCCATCTATTGCAGATATATTGTTTTTAGTACTGGCAATTTTGATACTTACATATCATGCTCTTGACATCATCAATTATCTACTATGGTCCACCATAAATGCAATGGATTCAATTGATGAAAACATCTTGCTAGTATTTTGTAGCATAAACAAATCACATTGATTCTGGAGGTTACCTGATCGATTGGTCTCTTACTAGGGCTACACAACCCTTACACCAGCCTTTTGATCATAGTTTTGTTGTCCTAGGTTTTCTTCATAAGGCTATTGGTCACATACAACGACATCACCAACATCTTCAACCATACCATCTATTGCCTTTGGTCCTGCAACCATTAACATCGACCATAATATCGTATACAACAATAATTATCAGTGGTGGTTCATTGCATATGTAAAACCTCACTATTTTTACAATTATGCAATATTGTATGTATGCAAAACATCTTCACTTTCATTATGCCATATCTATCAATATGCCTACTAGTGCATATGCATCTTACCTATCAAATCTCTTGCATTCCGAACATTCCTATGCCAAAGTTTTATGTACATGGAATTCCTAAAATGCAAATATATGGGAAAGAGAAGAGTTGACTTATCATAGCGGGAAGCTGTAACACATATAAATGTTATAACTATTAACATTTAATACTAAGTAGTTTAATTAGGGTAATTAATTAATTACTCAAGAGGTGACTTGAAAAGTCACCCCCTTACCACTCAGGGTATAAAATACCCGACACTAATTCTTGTAAAACATCTTTTTATCTATCCAATTATCAATATATATTTGTCCTATTAATGGCTTATCAAATATTCTAGGTGTTCTGGTAATATTGTTTGTGTGAAGTGAATAAATATTCGCTTCATTTGGTATTAGAGCTAGTTGCCACTTAGGGTATAAAATACCCGACACTAATTCTTGTAAAACATCTTTTTATCTATCCAATTATCAATATATATTTGTCCTATTAATGGCTTATCAAATATTCTAGGTGTTCTGGTAATATTGTTTGTGTGAAGTGAATAAATATTCGCTTCATTTGGTATTAGAGCTAGTTTGTGGTCCACCATATCGTGATTTTAATCATAATCCTAGGGAGTCCCTAAATTTATGGTCTTTGACCAAGTAAAAAAAGAAAAGAAAGTCAAAATAAAAAATAAAAAGGAAGAAGTAAAAAAAAGAGAGAAGAAGAAGTAAGATTGCCATAAAAATAAGGAAGATAAAAATATAAGAGTAAAACCACAAGTGGTTTCTCCACCCACGGTTTTGTTTTAATAGGTGGTTTTTTAATTCTAGTGTTTAAACCCTAATTCCCACCCCATTCATAAAAAATATATATCAATAATACTATTAGTAATAATAAAATTTGTTATTGTTATATATTTTTTCAAAAAACCGTGCCACCCAATTCACTATATATATATATATATATATTATTTTTGAAATAATAATTGGTAATATATTATATTTGTTATTATTAAAATTTTAATAATAATAATAATTATTATTTAATAATTGTGTTATTTACAATTATTAATTTATACAAGAAGGAAAAAGAATCAAAGAAGATATTAAAAAAGACATATTGAGAATTATTACAACTTTTGTATCTATCCTTCTAGGAGAAAAGAAGACAAAAGTGAAGTAAAATCACAGGCGCAAACAATGGCACCTACATATTTGGAAATGAAGTCACAACTACAAACAACAATAGATGAGTTAGAGCAATATAAGGAGATCAATAAAAGTCTGCAAGCCAAGGTTGAGACGCAGAAGTGGTTGAAAGAGTGGAGAGACAATGAGAATCGTCGCTTATGGAATCAAAATTGAAAGCTAGAACAAACCATAAGAGATAACAAGAAAATGTTATCTGACCAAGATAA
The DNA here is from genome assembly GCA_001517045.1 of Pseudotsuga menziesii. Lineage (NCBI taxonomy): Eukaryota > Viridiplantae > Streptophyta > Pinopsida > Pinales > Pinaceae > Pseudotsuga > Pseudotsuga menziesii. The sequence goes on along the minus strand of LPNX010665457.1, from coordinate 539,098 downwards.
AGAAATATCATGTTTAAAAATTCATAATCAAAACCTAGAAGACCAGATCAAAAAGTCAAATAATGACAACAAATCACCATATGGAAGTGATAATGAATTAGAAGAAGAAATAAAGCATATAAACAAGCTCATCATGGAAAAAGATGTTGAATTGGTGCAAGTTTGGATGAAGTTAGAAAATCAAGAAACAGTGTTACGTCATCATCAACAACAAAAAGAAAAACTCCAGCATCAGTATGATGACAGTAAGAAGACAAAATTCAACAAGGTGTTATCAAGCAATACCGAAGAGATTCCTTGACTACGAAATCATAACAAAACACTGATTATAAAGATAAAAAATTTGAAAAATAGTAGCAAGAAGGAACACTTTGGTGAGGACCTCGAAGGAAGAATACTGAAAAAGTAAGAAGAAAACCAGTTTCTAAAGAATCATAATCAGGAACTATAGAATCAAATCAAAAAATTAGAAATTGAAAAAAAGTCACAAGATGAAATATTCAAAAAGATTCAAAATCATAACAATATACTGGATAGCCAAGAAGCACAAATCTAGGAAAATGCATAAAAAAATCAAATCGAGGAAGTGAAGACAGTCCTCACCGCAGTCCAAAAGAAAGAAAAGCAAACAACACATACACCTTATAGACATCCTGATTTTAATCATGATTTTGACCAACGACGGGAAATCCCACATGGTCAAACAAAAGAATTCGTGAAGGAAGAGTGGCGAAAAGGCTGGACCTTTTTCTGGTCAAGGAGGGTTTTTTAGAGCAAAACCTAAATTTTAGGCAATGGGTCAAGTCAAGAGGAGAATTTGACCACTCCCTAATTTGACCAAAAATATTAGGAGCCACAATCAAGCCACTTATCCCTTTCAAACTCTATGTTGCTTGGTTAAAGGAAGAATAAGTCTCAGATATTATAAAAATAAATTTAACTCTGCACTAGCTCGTAGAAGGGTCTTTTGTGGCACCTCATTTTGTAAAAAAGATCTCCCAGGTAAAAAATAAAATCAAGGATCAGGCTTTCAAGAATAAATAAAGGGACGAGAAAGAGATCATTCAAACAGAAAAGGGCATCATTATTCTTCAAGATGCAGAAGGAGGAGGATACCTCAAATTAGACTCCAAGAATCAGTTGGAATCTCTGGAGAATAAAAGAAGAAAGCTTCTGATGGAGTAGGAGGAGGTCTAAAGACTAAAAAATAGGGAAACATGGCTTGAAAGTGGGGATGACAACACTAAATTCTTCTAAGCATTTGCAAAAGGGAGGAAATCTCAAAACACCATTTGGAGTCTAAGGAATGAAGATAATGAGGATATAACCTCTTTCAAAGGATTGGAATCCTTAGGCACAACTTACTTCAAGAGACTCTACTCAGAAAAAAAAAACCAGAACAAATATGGGTGAGATCATTTTCATTTCCCAATATTTTTGAGGATTCATATGCCCATAGTATATCCAGGATCTTATGGAGCAAATATTAGAAAATGAACTCAAGGAAACTCTTCATAGTTTCCAAAAATAAAAAAGTTCAGGCCTCGATGGCTAGGCCATTGAGTTCTTTCTAGCACACTATGAAATTATAGGGCTTGACCTCCTTGCCCTTGTTGAAGAATCTAGAAAATGGGGGATTATGCACCCCCTCTAAACGCCACTTTTATTGCTCTAATTCCAAAAGTATACAAACCCACTGCTCTGGACGATTTTAGGTCAATCTCACCGTGCAATGTAACCTACAAGTTGGTGGCAAAGATCATAGCAAGAAGGCTGAAAAATATTCTATCAAAATTAATCTCTCAAGAGCAGTTCGACTTCCTAGAAGGAAGACAGATTCATGAAGCCATCAGAGTATCCCAAGAAGGACTACACTCCTAAAAAACTACTCATAATAGAGGAGCCAATCTCAAGGTTGATCTCTCAAAATATTTCGATGGGGTAAGTTGGCTTTACCTAAGAATCCTTCTGACTCATATGGGTTTTGAATACAACTTCATAAAATGGATCATAAGCTACATAACCACAGCCTCCTTTGCAGTCCTCATCAATGAATCAACTTCTACTTTCTTCAGGGTGGAGAGAGAGCTTTAGCAAGGATGCCCCCTTTCACCTCTACTATTCCTCCCGGTGGGAGAAGGGCTAAGTCGAGCCATGGCCAATGAAAAATGGCAGGAATTTTTTAAAGGTATGGCCATATCCCCTAATATAAGGCTCACTCATTTGCTTTTTGTAGATGACATCTTAATCTTCTGTGATGGAACAATAAGGGATGCTAAAAACTCGGAAAACAATTTGAATCTGAAGTTGAATAGTAATGATATGGCACCATATTTTCCTTTGAGCAAAAAACACTTGATCAAGGCCTCAAATATCTAGGTTTTCAGCTAAAACCTAATGGGTACAAGAAAAATGATTATGGAAGGCTAATAGAAAAATTGGAAAAAAGACTAAAAATATGGAGCCACATATGGTTGTCAAGAGCATGAAGATCGGTCCTCATAAAATTTATTCTAGAAGCAATCCCATTATATTGGGTTTCACTAGCCTGGACCCCCAAAGGAATCTTGGAACAAGAAAGAAAACTCTACTATAGATTCCTTTGGTTAGGAAAATACGACTCATATGTATCGCCTTCAGTAAAGTGGGAAATCCTAACAAATCCAAAATCCCTAAGAGGATGGGGACTCAAACATATTCACCTCTTTGCCAAGTATCTGGCAACAAAATTGGGTTGGAGACTACTATCCACGAAAAACCTTTGGACATAAGTGGTAAATAAAAAATATATAACTCCAGATAGTATGACTGATTGGCTCAGGAATCCGACAAAGAAAAAAATGGTAGTCTCAACAACTTGGAAGGCAATTCACCTCTCCCACCCTGTAATAAAAAACAGATTAGTGTGGAAGGAGGAGAGATGAAATCAAGTCTGCATAGGATATGAACCTTGGATAGGTAGTAAAAACATGCACTTTCTCCCTTAAAACCTCATCTAGACCCTAAATGAACAAGGATATTATCATATTAGTCAAGTTGTTGATCAAACAACTTTGACAATCTAGAGCCAGGGATGGAAAAGCGAAGTAGATATGGGCCTAAACAATGAATCAACCCCCCTTTGGAAGGAATATATCCTTTCTCTCAAAACCTCTCGTGTTAGAATCTCTAACAAGCAGGACGAGCTTATTCCTCCCCTTCTCCAAATGGAAAATATACTCTGAAATTGGGATACAAACAACTCGCTGAACCAGTCAGGGTGGACGACTGGAAATGGATGTGGACAAAAGTCTGGAAAATGCACTGCCCGTTAAAATCCAAGATATTTATGTGGTGTGTTCTTGCAAATAAAGTACCCACTTGGGATTGAATTAAAAACAGGAAAATAGAAGGGCCAAGGTGGTGCATTCTTTGTATGAAAAATGAAGAAACCATACAACACCTTTTTCTAGACTGCCCCTTCTCAAAAAAATCTCAAGCTTATATCACTCTCATCACCAATATTCAGTTGGTGTGGTCCAGACCCATAGTATAAGATTCATGGAAAAATTGGCTGACCTCTCCATCAATGGAGAAATTTCGAGCTCTCCCGCTCCTGTTGTTTTGGGGCACTTGGTTGACAAGAAATAGAGAAACCTTCCAGGACAAGCCCTCAAGTCCAGAATGCACAGATCAGACCAGTATAAATATCCTTTCTCATTTCCCCCAAGAAAAAACGAACTGGTTCCCAGAACCATCAGAGAGGAACTCATCAATAAACAAATGCTCTGAGCTTACTTTGACGGTGCCTCCAAAGATGGAGCATGTGAGGGAGGAGCAGTTATTTATCTCACTGAAACCCATTTATTTCAAATTCAATTGGGTTTGGGATGAGGCACCAACAACTACGCATAGATCCAAACCTTGAAACTTATTCTTATTTTCTCAAGAGAAAGGGATTGTGCACACATCAAAATTTTTGGTGACTCAATGCTAGTCATAAATTGGATAAATCAAACTTTAAATTTGCCATAATGTATTTTTAAATACTGTGCTTTCAGACACTCAGAGGGCATTGGAAGAATTTGACTCATTATGTTGTTAACATGTCTACAAGGAGAGAAACTCAACTGTTGACCATATTTCAAAATTGGTACTAAAACTTAGGTTGGGCCAGTTGAAGATCAAAGAATATGAAAACGACTCCTTCCACGAATTCTACCACAGGCCTTTCATAGAAGGGTTGGATCAGAACCAAGCAGAATAATTGAACACACAGAGAATTTTCTCAGCTTGAATAAATCAGAAAAGTAATAGGAAATGATTGCGGGTCTATCTTATCTGAAGACAAAAAAAAAAAATTTGATGTTTTATGCAGATTGAATCAGGGATATTAAGAAAAGAGCAAAAAAGTATATTTTTTTGGTTAAAACACTATAGTGAAATACATATTTATTTTGGACAAAATGGCTACTAAGCCATATACAGGAAAGGGCCAGAAAAGATATTTCGGCAATATGTAATTTGATTTAAATTAATTAAATTATGTTTTTTTCTTTGGAAAAAATAATAGTATTTTAAGGGCATGGGATTCATACGAATATAAATATAAAAGTTGACAATTGAGCTAAATTAATCTTGGCTTGGGTTAAAGAAGGGGTTGAAAAAAGAAAATAGTAAAATATGTCATTATGATCTATTTATCTATTAGTGGAATTTTGGATGGGAATTATTATATGTGGACATGTGTCCATCCTAGGGGAGCTTGGAAAATATTAAATAGGAGGAAGGAGAATGGGAAGGGGCTCTTCTTCCTTCCTTGTTCCTCTTCCTCACAAGTCTTTGTGGTTTGGAGGATATGGAGGTTTGGATGTTGTGGATATATTTCTTATGATGATAGTGTGGCTATCTTCATATTGCTGAGTGAGGGCTTGGGGGCTCTCGGTCTATGATTGATAGGGTGGTTGGGACGAGATCAGTCTCCCTGCATGTGGTTACATGAGGTGTTAATGTTGATGGAAATCCCTGTTCAAATGTGCAACTGTAAGTTTAATTCTTCGGTTTAGGTATCACTACAAGAAAAAGAGCATGTAGCAGAGGTCATAATGGAGGCTTTTAGTGTTACAAGATTGGAAAAAAAATATCAAAAAACCTCCGCTACAACCTCCGCTAATGGTAGAAAATGTTTTAATGACGGTTATTATAGATACATTTTATAACTAAAAAAATAGCAGCTTGATGTCTTAGTGAATGTTTTTTATCAATGCGCTTCGTTTAAATTAAGCGCATCAGTTTGTTACATAACCAAATGCAACGGTGCGGTACAATGTCAATAATATGTCTGATGCATTCAAACAAAATGAGCACTATAAATAACCAAATTTATCTCGCATCAATAGTGCTTGCTTATATATTATACACACAGTTGTTGCATACCTCACAAACACTCTTGTTTGATATGTTACATCGTTTGCACCAGATAATTTTATAAATTTTTAAACTTTATCATTGTTGTCCATTTACCGAAGCGCACTGGTGCGTTTCATTGTCAAATTCATCGGTTCTTACGAACTATCAAAATCACTTGGTGCATTTAAGTAAATATGATGCATTGGGGAGCTTATAAACAAAATAAGCATTAGTCTACGTAACCTTTCATACTTCTCGGTGTGTATAACCCATTGACATGCATCGATGCGAAAGCATACGAAAACGCACCGAAGAAGTTGTCTAGAAAGTGAGAATATTTATTTTAATGTTTAACGGTGTATTTAATTTACATAAATGAATTGGGGCAAAGTGTTCACATAGACACATCGACACATCTTCAATTATCAAAAGCGCATATGATTCTTCGAATAATGGTTACTGACATTACAGTCAAATATATATATTATAGTTTTTTTTATTTCATTATTCATCTGAAATTGAAAGATATTTTATAGTACTATTCATTTCAATTTTAATGATTGCATTTGTGAGTTTCATTAGTGTTTAGATAGACGTACTAGAGCGACATCAACTATCAAAAGCACCGCATATGATTCTTTGAACAGTGGCTACTGATGTAGCGGTCATATATATATGTGTGTGTTTTATTTTTTAATTCCATTATTTATCTGAAATTGAAATATATTTTTTATAGTACTATTCATTTCAATTTAATTATTGTGTTTGTTTGGATTAATTTCTTATGTCATAGATGCAAGAATCTATTGTAATATTTAATCATCAATACATTTAATCACCAATGTATCGTTTCATGTGTAACAAATTTGACGATAACATTTTTTTTGTAAGCTGCACAGATCTATTAAAATGCAGAAGCAAAATATACAAAAGTCATCTTGGCCAAAACTAAGGGTCGTCTATAGAGACTGAGGGACCGAGACAGAGACATAAATACATATACTGAGTTCAAATTTAAAGCAGACAGAGACATAGACATAGTCATGGACATAGTTTGCAGACACAAACATAGATAATAGACATAGATACAAAGTTCAAAATTAAAGACAACCATAGATAAGCTTGACGAAAAAACCTGCATAACAAAATCCTGGGACGAAGGGACTTTTATTCTGCTAGAAAGCACGAACCTGCGATGGAATTTCTTCAATGATGGGGCAGGCCCATCGTTCTTCCTGCGACTGGTTGGTGAGTTGGTAGCAGCTTCCTAATCCGGTTGTGATGGTTGTTATTGTTGTTCATGCTTTTCGCCGGACATTTCCTTCAGGCGTTTGAAGAGTGTCTCCACAATCTAAGGGAAGAGGAAAGGTAAAACATGAGGAGACATTGTTGTGCACCCTGTCGCACTCCCACTGCCCATGTTGAATTGTTGTGCAACTTTTCAAGAAGTTGCCCATGTTGAATTGTGAGCTTAGTGAATGGTTACATGAATCCTACTTAAAGAATAATGAAGTTATTGATAAGCTCACAATTCAAAATGGTCAACTTCTTGAAAAGTTGCAAGGCACTTGTTTTTTCTCTGATGTTTCAGATTTTCATAAGATAAATTGCTTGGAGGATTCTCATGAAATGATGGATCATGAGAAACATGGAAAATTGTAGGTTCTTGATGTGCTTGAGGATGATAGTGATGAGATCCAATCACTAGTAATGGTGGAAGAGGAACTTGAGTTACCTCTTGAAAATGGTTACACAATTTTTGAAGAAGTGCATAATTCCACCACCTTGGAACCAACCCATGAGGAATTTTTTGCATTTTTTAGGGAGGTGCATAATCCTACCACTATGGATCCTTCATATTATGACAATTTTGCACTTACTTATCATTTGGGTGAGCTGGTTCTTTCTACTACATCCTACGCTTCTAAATTTTGCAGCATTCATCCTAATGAAGTATGGGTGAAATGTTTCTTTTTTATGGTGCCACATGAAGAGTACAGACATTCTATTTCTCCTTTTGATGATGGAATTATTAGAGCACCCTATTATTTAAATTTGCAGCAGCTTCCTTGTTTACATTATTATTATACACATCTACATGGGTGCACCTATGATGTTCACTTGAGTCACTTGGAGACTCATGATTTTCCTTGCTCCTTTCCTAGTCTATTTGAAGTTTGAGGAACTTCATCCCACACCTGGGTAAAGAGTTGTATGATTGAAGAACATTATTATTGGAAGCAACATCCTCTGTTGTTACATGATAATATACATATTCATGAGTGTATTGATGAGACTTCTTTGAGTCATTTGAAGTCTCTTTGTTTCTGTTCCTCACTATTTGGTTCAAATTTGAGTGGAGATTTTTCATTCACTTCTTGGATGAAAGAATACATGGCTGAATATTTTGATGCATATAACTTCATTTTGGAGAAGTATTATAGGACATGGGATACTCACCTGTGTCATTGGATCGTATTTGATTGGTCAGTTGAAGCATGTATGTACTTGGCAAATGGTAGTCTACTCATTGGGAAGTATAAGCACTTTCATGATTTCTTGGTGAGGCACCTCCTTGATGTACATTATTATTATGTTTTTATATACTTTGATGATATATATTATGCACTCATGATGTTTGAAAGAATGCATACAAGAAAATGGGATCCAGGAATTCTCTTTCCAAATGGTATGGGTTGGAGAGCACTCTTAATTGTTGGAGTGCAATGCAAGCAATGGGACCCTGGGATAGTTTTTAGTCCCATTGATTTCAAATTCTTTGGAAAAAAAGAAGTATGGGAGATGGATTCCCCACTTAATAAGGTGATGTTAATCAGAGTAGTGCAACAGCAAGCATGGTGGTTCCTCTCTTAACTATTCATGGAATCTCAAAGACTCAAATTGGGCAGCTAAGTGTCAACTTCAAAGAATCATACAAAAAGCAGGTTATTCAACAATCTTGTTTGAAATTGCTTGAGGACAAGAAATATTGGGAAGGGAGGATTTTTAATGTCCCAAATTTTGCGTTGGGTCACAATGGCCAACTCACATTTTCCATATTCATGAAAGTTGTCAAAGGGATGCTAAAAGTCAAATAATTTCCAAGGAGGAAAACCACTAGTTTCCTAGGTTTGGGGTGGAAGCTTTGAGATTTGGAATAAGGGGGATAATAAATTATGTTTAGACATTAGAAGAGGATAAATATTTAATAAGGTATATTATTAAATAAATACAAGAGAAAAATGAAATGGCTATGGAGAATGGAGACACATGGAGACTATGGGGCCCACTCAAGCTAGAAATCCTATGTTAAATGGCATCCTCCTCTTGTAATTTAGAATCTATGGGAAGCCTAATGTTTTGGGATGGATTATGAGGTTAATGTACTTGTCCATATACTTCATAGGTATAATTTGGGTTGAATTGTAACTTGCATGGGAGAGGAAGAGCCAAATGGGAGTTTCATGGACACTTGGCTAGATTCCCCTTACATTTATGACATCTATGACACCAATGATGGAGATTCTATGAAAGTTATGACACAAGTCAGATATGAAGGCTGAAATACTGACATACTGACATGTCAAGACTAAATAGAGCATCTTATAGGTCGAATTTGGGAGTTGGAGAAGGCTAAGAGGCTCCTACTCAAATTTGGGAGAAGAGGGAAGGTGAAGAGAGAGGCCACATGGCATAGCATGTGCAGCCACACCAATTCGACTTGGATTTGGTTTATGGATGGTTTTGAAACCTTAGAATACCAATAATGTTTATATAATACAAGGATCATCCATGAGAATATCTTTTTGATCATTTGATGAATTTGGGTTTGTGAAGAGAGAGCTAGTGGGTGACTAGTTCATTGCCTTAGCCAATTTCGAGGGTGAAAGATTCCCATCCTAATTGGTGATTTGGAGAGGCCACTCAGGTCTCTAAAGGAGTTTTAATGGAGTCTTATTTTCATGTGTAAGCTACAGGAAATCATGTGGATTCTTCTATTGCAGCACTCTCTATCAACCATTTCCAGTTTTATGGCATATTCTTGCTCATGGAGGGATTGCGCTTACGGTGAGCTATTGATCTCTTTGGGGAAGCTTATAATGCTCCATTATTTTATGTTCTGATATAAATGATCTATAATTCAATTCTATAATACTCTCAGGTATAAATTCCAAAACATTTCATGTAAAATTGTTAAATAATGAAGAAATAGTGTCATTTCCCCACTATCTTATTGTGCACCATTGTAATGCTAATGATTTCGAATTGGGAGAAGATTTTAATTTTCCATTACTAATTGTAATAAGATAAATATTATGTGTTATTAGTTTTCAGTAATTACCAGGTCGAAATATCAAATGGTTGTATGGAAAAGGGATTATTAATGAGCAAACAATGACCATTTCCCCACTACATTGACATATGATATTATAATGCTGATTATTTCAAATGAGATAATTAATATATGATAAATTTGTGATTAATGTACTTTAATTAATGTGAATTACAAGTTTCATGTTCATTACTTAATCATCGGAATCCATCTTACTCATTTTAATTGCATTGGGAGATGATTTGGTGCCTTTTCCCCAAGGGTTGAAATTGTGATTTGGAAGCTGTTTGGGAGAGAGTAATAACAGCCTGCATAAACTGAAACATGATTCATATGATACTTTGAAAATTTCCCTTACACATCCCCATCCTCTGTTGATAAATTCAAGTGACTTTGGAGTCATTTGTGAAGTCATTTCCGGCAATTACCCAAAGGGAATTGGAGCCCCAATTTGCTAGTAAAGACTCCTACTTTGAAAAGAACATTAAACAAGTTTTCAGAAGTAATTTGGTGGTCAATAAAAATCCTTGAACATCATATTTAATTTCTATTATAAGTCATGTAAATTTAGAGAAAATTTGGAAGCATTTGGGTCAATTTGGAGGTCTAGACATCAAAACTAGTGAAGGTCCAAATTAGGGAAAAAAAAAAGAAAAAATTGTCATTTAATAAAATTTAAAAAAAGGGGACATTACAGTGGTATCAGAACATGATCTTGGAACCTGATGTGGTCTGATATTTATGAGTACAATAATTCAAGGACCACCATTATATATCCAAAAGTGCTTTTGTTGAAGAGGAAACTATGACTAGGGATGAAAAGGGAAGCTCATATGATGGTAAGGAGATAATAAAAAGCATGGAACCTATCCTTGAAGACATGACCAATGATGGAGATTCTATGAAAATTATGACACAATTCAGATATGAAGGCTGACATACTGACATTTCAGGACTGAATGGAGCATCTTATAGGTCGAATTTGGGAGTTGGAGAAGGCCAAGAGGCTCCTACTCAAATCTAGGAGAAGAGAGAAGGTGAATGGAGAGGCCACATGGCATAGCATGAGCAGCCACACCAATTCGACTTGGATTTGGTTTATGGATGGATTTGGAACCTTAGAAGAAAAATAATGTTTATAAAATACCGGGATCATCCATGAGAAGAAGATTTTTGATCACTTGATGAATTTGGGTTTGTGAAGAGAGAGCTAGTGTGTGATTAGTTCCATGCCTTTGCCAATTTCGAGGGTGAAAGATTCCCATCCTAATTGGTGATTTGGATAGGCCACTTAGGTCTCTCAAGGAGCTTTAATTGAGTCTTATTTGCAGTTTTAAGCTACAGGAAAGCATGTGGATTCTTCTATTGCAACACTCTCTATCAACCATTTCCAGTTTTATGGCATATTCTTGCTCATGGAGGGATTGTGATTTGGGTGAGATATTGATCTCTTTTAGGAAGCTTATAATGATCCATTATTTTATGTTATGATGTAAATTCTCTGTAATTCAAGTTCATAAGACTCTCAGGTTGAAATGCCAAAATATTTCATGTAAAATTGTCAAATAATGAAGAAATAGTGTCATTTCCCCACTATCTTATTGTGCACCATTGTAATGCTAATGATTTCGAATTGTGAGAAGATTTTAATTATACATTACTAATTTTAAACAATGAGCAAACAATGACCATTTCCCCACGACATTAATGTATGATATGATAATGCTGATTATTTCAAATGGGAGGATTACTATCTGATAAATTTGTGATTAATGTACTTTTATCAATATGAATTACAAGTTTCATGTTCAGTACTTAATCATCGGAATCCATTTTACTCATTTTAATTGCACTGGGAGAAGATTTGGTGCCTTTTCCCCAAGGGTTGAAATTGTGATTTGGAAGCTATTTGGGAGAGAGTAATAACAACATGTATATACTTAACTATGATGCATATGATATTTTGAAAATTTCCCTTACACATCCACATCCTCTGTTCATAAAATTTGAGTGACTTTGGAATAATTTGTGAAGCCATTTTCGACAATTACCCAAAGGGAATTGGAGCCCCAATTTTCTAGTAAAGACTCCTACTTTGAACATAACATTAAATAGGTTTTCAGAAGTAATTGGGAGGTCACAAAATATCCTTGAACATCATATTTAAGTTCTATTATCATTCATGTACCTTCAGAGAAAATTTGGAATCATTTGGGTCAATTTGGAGGTCTAGACATCAAAACTAGTGAAGGTCCAAATTGGGGTAAAAGTGGAAAAATTGGTCAATTAATAAAATTTCCAAAAAGGGGACATCTCATGAGTATGAAGAATTTTTTTATTGAAAATACTGAATATAATTTTGAGGCACATGCTACCTTGGAAATGAAACAAAGAGAATCTAATGATGGATGCTTGAACTATGAAGGAGTACCTACTGATGGGTGCTCACACCTCTATTTTGGTGACATAGAGATCACTTTTGAAAGTGTTGCTGCAAGCCAAAATTCCATTAAACAGGAAAATCAAAACCTTGTAGCAGTTGAAGAAGAAACAATATCAACTTCCCCATCACCACTTGAGCTTCATGAAGTTGGTCCAAGCAAGAAGGAAGAAGATGAGGAGGTTCATTTGCAAAAGCCTCATTTTATTGAAGGGTCCTTAAAGATGAATGAAAATAAGATCCAAGAGGCCCTTAGCATACTACATGACAGTCAAGCATTGGTATCAAATTCTTGTTGGAGAGATACTTCCTTGGAGGAAACATCCTTCCTTGAAGACATGGAGAAGATTCAAAGAACAACGTGCAACATCAACGGTAATTTCATGTCTTTGATTTTTGATAGAAAAAATGTCATTGAGCTTAGTGAATGGTTACATGAATCCTACTTGAATAATAATGAAGTTATTGATAAGATCACAATTCAAACTGAGCAACTTCTTGAAAAATTGCAAGACACTTGTTTTTCCTCCGATGTTTCATATTTTCATAAGGTAGATTGCTTGGAGGATTCTCATGACATGATGGATCATGAGAAACATGAAAAATTGCAGGTTCTTGATTTGCTTTAGGATTATAGTGATGAGATCCAATCACTAGTAATGGTGGAATAGGAACTTGAGTTGCCTCTTGAAAATGCTTACACAATTTTTGAAGAAGTGCATAATTCCACCACCTTGGAACCAACCCATGAGGATTTTTTTGCATTTTTTAGGGAGGTGCATAATCATACCCCTATGGATCCTTCACATTATGAAATTTTTTCACTTACTGATCATTTGGGTGAGCTCGTTCTTTCTCCTACATCCTACACTTCTAAATTTTGCAGCATTCATCCAAATGAAGTATGGGTGAAAGGTTTCTTTTTTATGGTGCCACATGAAGAGTACAAACATTATTTTTCTCCTTTTGATGATGGAATTATTAGAGCACCATATTATTTACATTTGCAGAAGCATCCTTGTTGACATTATGATTATACACATCTACATGGGTGCACCTATGATGTTCACTTGGGTCACTTGGAGACTCATGATTTTCCTTGCTCCTTTCCTAGTCTATTTCAAGTTGGAGGAACTTCATCCCACACATGGGTAAATAGTTATATGATTGAAGAACATTATTATTGGCAGCAACATCATCTGATGTTACATGATGATATACATATTCATGAGTGTAATGATGAGACTTCTTTGATTCATTTGAAGTCTCTTTGTTTCTGTTGCTCACTATTTGGTTCAAATTTGAGTGGAGATTCTTCATTCACTTCTTGGATGAAAGAATGCATGGCTGAATATTTTGATGCATATCACTTCCTTTTGAAGCAGCATTATCGGACATGGGATACTCAACTGTGTCATTGGAGCATATTTGATTGCTCACTTGAAGCATGTATGTACTTGGCAAATGGTAGTCTATTCACTGGGAGGTATAAGCACTTTCATGATTTCTTGGTGAGGCACCTCCTTGATGTACATTATTATTATTTTGTTATATACTTTGATGATATATATTATGCACTCATGATTTTTGGAAGAATGCATACAAGAAAATGGGATCCAAGAATTCTCTTTCCAAATGGTATGGGTTGGAGAGCAATCTTAATTGTTGGAGTGCAATGCAAGCAATGGGACCCTGGGATAGTTTTTAGTCCCATTGATTTAAAATTATTTGGAAAACAAGCAGTATGGGAGATGGATTTCCCACTTAATAAGGTGATGTTAATCAGAGTAGTGCAGCAGCAAGCTTGGTGGTTCCTCTCTGAAATATTCATGGAATCTCAAAGACTCAAAGTGGGAAGCTTAGTGGAAACTTCAAAGAATCATACAGAAAGCAGGTTATTCAACAACCTTGTTTGAAATTGCTTGAGGACAAGCAATATTGGGAAGGGATGATATGTAATGTCCCAAATTTTGCATTGGTCACAATGTCCAAATCACATTTTCCATATTCATGAAAGTTTTCAAAGGGATGCTAAAAGTCAAATAATTGCCAAGGAGGAAAATCACTAGTTTCCTAGGTTGGGGGTGGAAGCTTTGAGATTTGGAATAAGGGGGGTAATAAATGATGTTTATACATTAGAAGAGGATAAATATTTAATAATATATTTGATTAAATAAATACAAGATAAAAATGAAATGGCTATGGAGAATGGAGACACATGGAGACTATGGGGCTCACTCAAGCTAGAATTCCTATTTTAAATGGCATCCTCCTCTTGTAATTTCGAATCTATGGGAAGCATAATGTTTTGGGATGGATTATGAGGTTAATATACTTGTACATATACATCATAGGTATAATTTGGGATTAATTCTAACTTACATGGGAGAGGAAGAGCCAAATGGGAGTTTCATGTGCACTCGGCTAGATTCCCCTTACATTTATGACATCTATTACACCAATGATGGAGATTCTAAGACAGTTATGACATGATTCAGATATAAAGGATTACATACTGACATAATGACATTCCAAGACTGAATAGAGCATATTAGAGGTCTAATTTGGGAGTTGGAGAAGGCCAAGAGGCTCCTACTCAAATTTGGGAGAAGAGGGAAGGTGAAGAGAGAGGCCACATGGCATAGCATGAGAAGCCACACCAATTCGACTTGGATTTGGTTTATGGATGGATTTGGAACCTTACAAGACCAATAATTTTTATAAAATACAGGGATCAGTCATGAGAAGAAGCTTTTTGATCATTTTATGAATTTGGGTTTGTGAAGAGAGAGCTAGTGGGTGACTAGTTCCTTGCCTTAGCCAATTTCGAGGGTGAAAGATTCCCATCCTAATTGGTGATTTGGAGAGGCCACTCAGGCATCTCAAGGATATTTAATGGAGTCTTATTTTCAGGTGTAAGCTACAGGAAATCACATGGATTCTTCTATTGCAGCACTCTCTATCAACCATTTCCAGTTTTATGGCATATTCTTGCTCATGGAGGGATTGCGCTTTGGGTGAGCTATTGATCTCTTTGGGGAAGCTTATAATGCTCCATTATTTTAAATTCTGATGTAAATTCTCTATAATTCAAGTTCAGAAGACTCTCAGGTGGAAATGCCAAAACATTTCATGTAAAATTGTTAAATAATGAAGAAATAGTGTAATTTCCCCACTATCTTATTGTGCACCATTGTAATGCTAATGATTTCGAATTGGGAGAAGATTTTATTTGTCAATTAATATTTTTAATAAGATAAATATGATGTTTTATTCATTCTTAGAAAGTACCAGGTTTAAATTTCAAATGGTTTTATGGAAAAGGGATCATTAATGAGCAAACAATGACCATTTCCCCACTACATTGATGTATGATATGATAATTATGATTATTTCGAATGGGAGAATTAATATCTGATAAATTTGTGATTATTTTACTTTAATTAATGTTAATTACAAGTTTCATTTTCAGTACTTAATCATCGGAATCCATTTTACTCATTTTAATTGCATTGGGAGAAGATTTGGTGCCTTTTTCCCAAGGGTTGAAATTGTGATTTGGAAGCTGTTTGGGAGAGAGTCATGATAGCCTGTATAAAATGAACCATGATGAATATTATAATTTGAAAAAATACCTTACACATCCCCATCCTCTTTTCATAAATTCTAGTGACTTTGGAATCATTTGTGAAACCATTTCCGGCAATTACCCAAAGGGAATTGGAGCCCCAATTTGCTAGCAAAGACTCCTACTTTGAACAGAAAATTAAACAAGTTTTTAGAAGTAATTGGGAGGTCATAAAACATCCTTGAACATCATATTTAAATTCTATTATCATTCATGTACCTTTAGAGAAAATTTGGAAGCATTTGGGTCAATTTGGAGGTCTAGACATCAAAACTAGTGAAGGTCCAAATTGGGGAAAAAGTGGAAAAATTGGTCATTTAATAAAATTTCCAAAAATGGGACATTACAGACATATCCACCCTTCTATGCACAGTTATCAATTGTTACATTCTTAATATTCCTTTTTCACATACGAGCATCTTTATCCAAGTTTTTAAAGATGACAAATATCTTATGCGGGGTCCTTGGAAAAAAATGATCTCTACCTCACTATATGAGGTTATTGTGTCAATAAAAAACTTAGTAATATATCTTTGCAAAATTCTATCCACCCAAAAATACACATCCCTTGACATAAGGTTGCTCACACTTTTTAGTCACTAAATCAACTGAGAATTCCACTCCTTTGGTTCTCCTCCTTGAAAATTTATTTGCTGGTTTGCCAACTTAGACAACCACTCATGCAACACAATAGGAAATTCAGAAGAGAAAATATAATGAATATCTGTGTACAGATATTGGCCCAACCACTCTGTTGGATTCAAATGAGATCCTTTACTCTCTTCTTTTGCAAACTCTAATGATTTTAAATCTACCTAGTCTTGGATTTCAACCTTCGTTGGATGCCATAACATATCCCCCACCAAAATGATTCACGGTACCGGAAATAGAACCATTTGTTGGCGTTGAAATCTCTTCAACCCAGGTTCGGTCCCTCCTTTACACACAACAAATCCCAAGATATCAACTTGATATACAAAGGCTTAGTCGATAGTACCTACGACACAGATGTAGTCTCACATGGGATATATTTCTATGGCTAGCTGCCAGAATCAGGTTTCCGCAGTTGGATGGTGAATTTCTGGTCCCTTGGTTTCTACCAAGGTTCTCTACAGAGGTTGATGGGTGGGGTATTTATACTTATTAAACAGATTTAATCTGTGCTACAACTTGTCCTTCGATAGGTATTATAACAACAAACCCAATGCAGCATGGGCACATTCAACAATAACAGTGCAAAAAATACATATAAACTCATGCATAAGCAAATACATAAACACATATTCACAGTAACATATATATGAAACTCAATCACATTCATCATTCACACATTTGACACAGTATCTAATGTGGAAACCCATGCGAGAAAAACCACAAAGGCGCTCTTCATCTGGCATGAGAAATATATGACACCATTTTTCTTTGCGCACTAAGCTGTAGACTCTGTTCTAGATCTCTCTTTCTTATATATACAAACTTATTTTCCCTCTCATGCTCTCTGGTCTTCATTTTCCATTACTTCTCTACTTAAATCTACTAATTATCCACACAAATCCTGGATCGACTCAATGTCCTCTATGACTCTACTGGAAATCCACACACATCCTGGATCGACTCAAACTCTTCTACACTCTTGCGCACTCAACTGTAGCTTCTTCAACTCCTCTCTATGACTCAACACACTAACAAAAAATACAATTAGAGTGTCACTAAATTACCAATGAGTGTCTGACATGAGAAGATACCATAGAGGATAACCACATACAGCTTTGGTTCCTCCTTTTATAGACTCTTACATGCCACTTTCAGACGACTTCATACAATTATCCAATAGGTTGTCTTTCCTTTTCTATCAACACATGTCAGTAGGCACTAACGACCCAACCTACAAAGATGCTTTCATATGTGCATATTTTGTTGACTCTAGCTGACCTCGTACCCATGATCTTTCCGAACTATCACTTTCTATCCATTACGCCACTGCACATCTTCTGACATGGTTAACTATGTCGCATCCTTCCTTGTTGCATCCTTTCCTTCTATCGGTGTTCCTCTTCTATCGCGAACTCCCTTCTATCATGAACTCTCTTCTTATCCTGTCACAACTTCCTCTTCAGTTGTGTCTTTCATTAGCTCTTTCTTCTTTGTCTTCTTTTGTTCCTCCTCTATCACATCCTCCTTCCTTACTAATTCTTCTACCTTCTCTTTCTTCCTTCCGTGGCTACTTCTGTCGCAACTCCTTTTCCTTATTTTCCTTCTCATGTTCTTATATAATTTTATTGCAACTCCTTTTATTTCTTGCGACCTTACTATTTTCATACTTGGACATATTTCTAACTAAAGTTTGCCTATCTTTCCCTAGACCCAACAGTGAACTAATTTAGTTGTCCTGAGTTAAACTAGTGAGATTCTAGTGGTGATTTTCTCATAGTTAGTGAGCTTTGGAGTCAGTCCAAGTAATGGAATTTGAACCCTCTTCATTGTATCATCATTGTATTACATACAGATTAATTATTATGAGATTAATGTTATGCTATCAAATGTTTTCCTCTTGTCAGTTAAATTTCACCATGATTGTTTGATCATTGTACACTAAATTTCTTCTTCCTCCAATAATCTTTCACAGTGAGGTTCAATATAGCCTGAAGTTCTTGAAGCTTTGATAAATTAAACATGGTATCAGAGCTAAGGTCTCAAGTTCAATTCCCCCAAGCTACACCGGAGTGGGGGGGGGGGGTGTTGGAGTATTAGTACAACTGCATGGTATAACCGTTGCACCTTTGGGAATATTAAAATGTGCACTAACTAACACTCCTGATAATAGGGCCTTGTACTTGGTTTCATGTGTTCATAAACATCTGCAAGTTTTGGTGTAATGACAAACCTTACAGTACTGAGTGTATATTCTACATTGTTGAGAATAATGAAAAATAAAATAGAAAGCATACATGAATGTAAATTGAAAAGTTACATACCTGCATAGTAATAATTCAACCATGAATGATACACATTCTTTCAAAACCATATCGCATACCTTCTATCAATAATTCTTCTATTGGATCCATTGCATACTTTGTTTCCTGTAAATTGTATGCCCCATCACAAATCATAGATTTAATATAAAGGATTTTTGTTGTTTTATTAATTATAAAATGAGAGAAGTAAAAGAATATAGATACTTACAAAATCTACAATTAGTTTTTGATATGCCAACATATGCTCACAACCCTTGCTTGACCCAATATCAATCAATTTTTATTATGGCTCCTCTTTGTATGTTAACACCCATTTCAAGACATCCAAGGATTTCCAATGAAAACAAAATAATTAAATATACAAATCACAACCACGACAAAATCTTAATTTCTTATACGAAAATCACAAGTACTCACAAACTTTGTTATCGACCCCTTTTTCCCTTGTCCTCCCGTCTTGTGTGTTGAAGGGGTTCTTTTTTCTTTTAATTTTTGCAACAAAACAATTGAAAATTAATATTTGATGTTGAATTAATTAATGAGATGTACATAATCCTAAAAATGATTGATTTTATAAATTCGAAGCACGTTGGTGTTGAGATAGATCCTCCTGCGATGAAATTATGTCAAGTTCCTTAACTATCTCCTTGTACACTTTCTTGGACATCCATACTGGCACATTTCGCATATCACCTCATCTTCCTTTGGGATTTTCATAATCTTCTTGGAAATGTAAGATCACATTAAACTATTTTTCTATTTATACAAAAAATGAATATAGCATAAATAAAATTATTGAAGGAATGGCATTTTATAGTAGTCATAGGTACATATTCTACATAGACATGTTTAAGAATATTGATTTTTGAATTATTTTTTTTCGTTGTTGTATGTTTTTTCTATTGCAAGTTTGACAGGTCTTATTGACCATTGCTCTAGGAACACCTCTTGTAGTTTGCATATGATCTTATTTTTCGAATCATTTGATTGGTTTCTATGTTGTAAGTGAAAATTACATATGTATGTTCTTTCCACTATATCCCTCATAGTATTATAAAATTCTTTTCCTCTTCTATTAGCTTCTAGCACCACTCCAGAAGAGCTAAGGACCAACTGATAATCTTTTGCATCTTCCATATAAAAAAATTCTTATTATGACATTTACATTTATTGTTGTCAATCCTTGCATAGCATTCAACAAATGTGAATTAGATTAATTATTTGAAACATATTAGTTGTGAATATTCTTAAGTAAATTATTACTCAAATTTGAAGAAATAATTCATATTGACTTATTTTTTATTCACATGATTCATCCTCTACAACCTTTCTATCAATGTTTTACGCTATTCTGGACTTGTATTGCTAAGATCCTTATGGAGCTTCCTCATTTTGTGGCTCTGCATGTCACACATTAAACAATACATATTAGTGAAATTTACAAATAATTCAAATAAATTAATTCAAATATGGAAATTAATTAAAATTTGTTGTTCATTGAACTCATACCATGTATTTTCTAGTAATAAACAACCTAGACCATTAAATACATAAGCTATCAATATATTATACAAATAAATTACAAGCATTCAAAATATAAAACATGACTGAGATTAGTGCACTCTGTCAAATACAATGCCCCTGTGTGTTTATATAAATAAACACATCAGTGCATTACAACAACACAAGTGCATCACAAACGACAAAAAATTATATATCATTTTATGGAAAAAAATGGTGCATTACTGCCATGATTGGTGCTATATTTGTATAGACGCACCGATAACATATAAATGAGAAATGAATAATCAGAAAACATTGTGTGTCACATGTCATTACCGATGTGCTCTATAGAAATGCACACCAGTGAGTTACTGTAATACAACCACACCAATTTTTTTGCATTCGATTTTTTATAGAAAACAATTAGAAAATAAAACCAAAACTTTATAGGGTTAACATGGTTACATATTCGATACGAAAATTGGCCCCTTCTCACCCTACGTTTTCTATATATATTCACAAGGTCAGGAAATCTAAAAACTGAAAAAAGTGGAATCGTAATTGTGTATAACAAATTGGGATTTAAACCCTAATGAAAATTTTTATAGCCACATAAAACAAAAATAAATCAACAAGAAAATAAGGGTTGCAACATTGAAGGTGAGTATGAAGTTTTTTTCTAAATCTAGTTAAATTCTAAATAACATAATAAGATCAACAATAAATTTTACATACTTGAAATTTTTACTATGAAGGGTTTTGTTTGATTCATTATACCTAACAAATTTCAATCCTTAGAATAATCCAGTTACTCCAAACACCCTCCACATAAGTCTATTTTCCAAACCTCTCCCTCGAAATTTTCGACCAAACAATGGATTATGTTTAGGTTTTTTGTTTTTAAACACAATTTAGAATTAGTTTTTGAACTTAAAAGTCTCTCCCTTTTTCCAGTTTAGGGAAAAAATAACTTATGCGTTTTTTTTTCCCGGCATTTTAGTGCACTTGTGTTCATGTTGCACCGATGTGTTAATATATAAAACACATCGACATCATGCCATTTAAAAAAAATATCATGCTTCGGTGCGCGTATAATTATGACACCCTGATGTGCTTGTGTTTAACACATCAAAATGCAAATTGCTATAAAAATGCATGCATAAATATCTCGCTACCAAATATAGTGGATATTTTCTATGTGTGGGATTTTACAGAGGTTCTTTCGCGGCACATTTATCGTTGTTAAGCACCATCCTCCCGCAACTTAAAAAAAAATCTCATGCATCGGTGAATGTATACATATGATGCACAGGTGCATTTGGTTTTGTAAAACACACCATAACAAAAAATTACGTAAAATGCATGTATAAGTTTCTTAAACTCACCTTATTTTTACAAAATGGTTTCCAAACTATATTGGAAGTCAAATTGTAATATAGTTCTTGAAATTTTTTTAGGATTGTAGAGACATGGATTGATTGTTGATTTAGCTCAATTTCAAGGAGAAAAGTTTGTAGTATCAAATGGATAAATCTTCATATTCCAGCTCATTCCATCATGTTGAAATTTCAACGAGTTCTCGCTTTCCATCTCTAGTAAGTTTAGGTTTTATTTATATTTTTATTATTTATTTGAATTGTTGTTACTTATCCATGCGAATATGAATATCAATTTATTCGTTGTTATAAGATCCCGATTCAAGTTCGAGTTCAGATGCATAAGGCACTCCACCAGTTTGAAAACCTCGTAAGCTCTTATCAGGAGAAAGATACCACAAGCAGTTCATAGATGAAAATGGGTAGTCGATTTACCCTACAAATTGTAACATGCCATATTCAAGCCACAATCTTGATTTATTGATGGTAATTCCTCGTGATCTAGAACTCTTTTATGATACCCCAGTAGTTTGTGGTTGTTCAAAATGTCAAGGGTTGAAGGAAAACCCTTTGCGTGTCACACTCACCCATTAAACCAATGATATATTACCCAATGTTGATGGTATAATAGCCCCTACTGTAGTTAAAAATCCAATAGTTGATATAGAAAATCCACGCAGGAACACTTCCCTATTCTCTTTTTTGAAAAAGTTGGAATATAAAACAACTATGTCTCATTCTAAATAGACACCGACCCCTCTGGTTATGTTCAATCAAATGAAAGTTCTAGTGATCCAAAGTATGATTTGAATGCCACCCAACCCATCTCTACTAGAAGATCCATAAAGTTGCATAATTTGAGAACAAAGTTGTCCAAGTACACACCAAGGTTCGTCCAATTGTTGGAGGGTAGCGATGATTTCTCCCTTCCTGTGAATTTGCAAAGTAAATATAAAACTTCTTACAACCATGCTTTGTATGGCGCTTGGCCATATTCTCTACCTATGCATGGTGTTGGAATCAAATTTTCCTTTTGTGACAATCATTTTATGATTTCCAAATCAAATATTGATGTTGCAATTCTTGGGTTGTTTATCCTTTCACATGTACTTGTTCCTCCCAAATAGTCGGTGGCACTTATGCCATTTTACATTCCTATCTATTGTCGGTCTAATTACTTGAATATTTTTAAATACAAACATATAATTTCCATGTATAGTATGTGCATGAATGGTTTTGTTTCTGGAAACTTTAAAAGGAAGAACTTGGTATATATAGATGGCCATCCATGCATTCATGGGAACATTGCAGGGTTCATAAATAGTTCTAGGTGCTCTTCATTTTCTTCAAGTTGTTCATTTGAGGAACACTTTAAAGACCAAGAGTTATTTATGAAAAGGAAAGAACCCATATTTTTTATTGTGCATGAAATACATAGTTTGTCTCTTAGTGACGAGTTGTTAATAAATTACAACTTTCGTAGACCACCAACCACTCGTCAGAGATGCCCCGCATTGGGATTACCCTTAGACATTCCCTTGGGGCATAAAACAAAAACATTGATTAATTGTATTTGTCAATTTACAATGGAAGCCATGTTAATGTATTACTCAATTTGAAATTATGGTTTATGAATTGTTAATTTAATTCATAAATTCAATTTGAAAATGTGTTGCTCAATTTTAATTTTTTAAATTTATTAATGTGGAATTGATGTTAATTTATAGCTCAAAATGAATGTTTTCCTTATACATTGTTGCAGCGTAACACTTTCCATTGGAAATTATTCTCGTGCTTCTATAATAATTGTTTTGTGTATTAATAGATTAAACCAATTGCATTGTGGTTACTAACATCATCGATCTAATGTTCAATATTTTTGAAATCGGGATTCTAATGATGAGCGACTTGCCTAACATCTTTCGTTGCACCCTAGTGCAATGTCAAATCGAGAGAAGGCTAAAAAAAGAGTGCAACTTGGAGAGGAATCATGTTTATGCCAGAAATTGTTTCCAGACTACAAGAAAACAAGCCAACATAATCTCAAATATTTCAATAAAACAAAACTGGGTTTTTAGGGTTTTTTAAGGTTTTCTGGTTCTGAAGTTTGGTGACAAGAGGGAATGCATTCATAACCTATATAAGAACTAAATCACAAGCATAGAAAAACTAAGATGCATAACATAATAACCATGTATCCAACAGAAAATAGCATTGAAGTTCATCCACAAATGGCAAGCACTACAAGCATAAAAACTTTAAACTAGCAATGAAATTACCAACTGAGTAGCTAAAACAAGCTATAATCGAAGCCAGAGAACAAATTGAAGGGTAAAATGGAGCATATATTTCATAATCAGCTCTTCAAATACACATAAGAGTCATTTACTTAGCTTATGAACAAGTCTAGAGACCTCCTCTAGCCAGCCAAAAAAGTTGAACCCCTAGTCCTCTTTGTGACATCCCTTAATACTGTCCTTCAAAATTCAGTTAAAGACTAAACCCTAACTGCTTTTTCAGCCTACTCATCGAAATGGTTTTATCAAAATAATAATTACAAAAATGAAATATTCTTCAAAACATAACAAATAACTAATTTTTTTTAACAAACCTCATAGATCTTTAGCTGCCTCTGCTAACAAAGCTATCCCCTCTAAAGCTTGGGCCTTTCTCCTAGCCTTCAGTTGCTCTGCTTCCATCTCTTCCATCTTTCTGGTGAGGTCTTCATTTTGTTGCTGTAGCTCTTTGATGGTCTGCTTTAACATTGTAAATTGTGACTCTATATCTCTTTTTTATTTTCAATGCCTCTTTTGAGATTGCAATTAGCTCATGATAGTGACTATTCACCTCATCTAGATCTTCTCTTAGTATTCTATTGGCTATAACTAAACCATCATTTGTCTCCTGCATATATTCTACTTGATGTTTATACTGCTTTATAGTTCTCTGTAAATTTTATTTCTCTGAATCAAATGCTTTATTTCCTGTTGTACTTTGCATCTCATGGGGAATCCATGGAATGTTAAGTCTCCTATAGATTTCTTCATCTTCTGGAAGCAACTCTATAGGAGTCTCATGAAAGCTTAGGTTTTCTTTAGTTTCAGTTTTACTAGGAATATTTTCATCAACCATCAGCTTGTTTTCTGAGTGAGAAACCTCTATCTCACCTTTTTGTTGCTCTTTAAACATTTGGCCTCGTATTTCTAAAAATACATCAGACAGTTTAGCCTCAGTGAGGGCAGATTCTTTTTTTGATTTCATTGGTTTTTTCCCTTTTTTGTCACCCTTTTCAACATCCAGTTTTTCATTTGAGGAGGAGTCATCAATCACAGTTACCCCTTCTTTATTCAATTTAGGTTTTAGTAATTTCTTCATATTCAGCCTGAGCTTGTTTCTGGGTCTAGTCTTTGGTCTCCACCAAGGAGCAAGTTCTCCTACAATTTTAAAAGTTTTACCTTGATGGATGACAGAGGCAAATTCCATGACTTTAAGCTTCTTTTTCTCTGGTACTGCTACCCTATCTTCCTGACTGTGAAATTCCTTTTTGGTGCTAACCTTAGTTTCATCAATAACATGAATCTTATCCTCCTCAAATAGGTATGTTTCATCTTCTGACAAAATTGTAGTTGGACTTTCCTTTTGGACTTTAGTGTCCTCTTCATCACCTGAAACCTTCTCTGTAAGTACAATCTTATCATCAACAAATGTCTCTGCTGGTGCATCATCCTAAACAGGCTAAGTCTCCTTATTAACAGACTGCAAATCTTTATTCTCACTGTCATCTAGATGTTGTTTAGATTCATAATCTTCTTTTGCAGGCTCTGCAACTTCCTTTAATTGGATACTGTCTTGATTTTTAACCTTTGTTTTTTGTCTTAGTTTTCTGATCAAGGTTTGTCCTTTATCAGCCTGCTTTCTATTAGACTGTCCTTCTTGACTATTCTGAAACCATGACCAAAAAAGGAAATAGTCCCAAGTTTTCCCTTCTTTCTACAAAAGACTGTTGATAATGAGTTTAATTAGTCCATGGTGAAAAATGGGCTGTCTAGTATGATCTTGGTGTTCTTTGATTCTGCTAGACATCTTTTGTAGGCTCTTTAGCAAGAATAAAGGCAGGTTCATCTTTGATTCACTACTAAGGTGTTGAAGGAACCTAAAATGGTATTTGAAAATGAAGGCATACCTTCCTTCACATGTAATATAACTTTGTAAAACCTTGATAGGTTCTACCCATTCAGCTCTGAAGTTATGGATGGGCACACCCTTACCCCAATCTGGAACAATACCAGGCAATAGATACCTTTGTGTATTAAAAGTAAATGGCACTTTCTTAAACCAAAGTTCTTCCTCATTTTTAACCCCTATTGCCTCAGCTACCAAATATGTGGTCAATTTGAATTTCAAAGTATCAAAAGATACAGTATCTTTGTCATAACACTGAGCAAACTTATGAGAGACTTCAGCATTGTATCCATCAATTTTCTTGAAAAATATCAACCATCCTGCATTTTCAAATAGCTCATTACATCCTGAAAATTTATCTATCCAATTGAGATCAGTGGGCTTGGCCCTATTAGTTTTTCCACTCCTCTTCATCTTCTGTATGGTTTTTAGCACCTGTTAGTAATCTCACAATCTATTTTTCTTCAAATTTGCACAGTCTTGGCAGTCAATTTTCCTTTGAACTCTCACAGTCTGTTTGTCTTCAAATTTACACAGTCTACCCTATCACCAGTTCAGGAAATGCTTTGTGCCAAGTTTCAATAATTTGGCTTAATCACAGATTCAGAAATCTCCAACAGTTCTGCTCTGAACTTTACTAACTCAAACGATGCATATTTAGATATTTTGATTAATATCTCATCATTGAAAGTCTATTGAGTGAGTAAATTCATGTCTTTCTTTAAAATTTTGACATAATAGGCTTTATCTGAAAAAACCCCCAATTTTAACAAACCCTGTCAAAGGTCATGCGAGATACCTCATTCAAAGCTTGATACAGGCACTGGAAGTCGATCCATTGATAGGTTAGGTGTCGAATTGCACGTTCCAGCTGTCTTCAACCCTCCAGATCACTTCTAACTGTCACCACTAGGAAGCCCTAATTCTTCGTTCAACTATCAAATTTCTGAATTTTCAGCAATATGTCTCCACCACGACGTTCAATGCCTTCGTAATCTTTAGCTTAGGAACCTATTCCCAAAAATATTGCCTCGTTCCACTCACTGTCATCATTTGCCATGAATTTGCATACAACTTCCATGCTCTCCCTCACACGATGACCAAACACCTGTTTACATGATTAGCCCGGCAAGACACGTATGAAACATGCTAATCGATGTGATTAACACCTTAGGAACGAAATCATCGAAAAAATCAGGGTGAAAAATGACCATTTGGGCACTCACGACTTTCTTGTAGCACACCAGTGCATTAATTTCGCTCTTGCGCTACAAGAAAGTTCAAACATACAATTTATGTCATTTGATCACTAATCCAGCTTTAAGACTTAGTTTATATGATTAATCTTTGATCTTAGTGTCATTGATGAAACCATTAATCAATATACACCTTATAGAACCCTTCAAAAATGAACTCCACGCAAAATTTTATAAAAGCAAGCTTTAAAAAATAGGAAAAAACCAAAAATGATGAAAACCTAAAGGCATAAACTCAAAATTAACCTTTACACCAAAATTTCCTAAAAGCAAAAACATTAGCAAATTTCAAAAACACAAACAAAACCTGAAGCTAAGGAAGACAAATTCATGACCTAACAGGTGCATGTATATTTAACTTAACGCATCAATTTAACTTTTTAAATGTTGTGGTTTTGTGGCTCCACTTAGAACTATATATTTATCTCAAATTTTCTTTTAGTATTCAACCACACCAATTACAATATTTCACAGTATATATATGTTTCTTAAACTCACCTTATTTTTACAAAATGGTTTCCAAACTATATTGGAAGTCAAATTGTAATATAGTTCTTGAATTTTTTTTAGGATTGTAGAGACATGTATTGATTGTTGATTTAGCTCAATTGCAAGGAGAAAAGTTTGTAGTATCAAATGGATAAATCTTCATATTCCAGCTCATTCCATCATGTTGAAATTTCAACGAGTTCTCGCTTTCCATCTCTAGTAAGTTTAGGTTTTATTTATATTTTGACTATTTATTTGAATTGTTGTTACTTATCCATGTGAATATGAATATCAATTTATTCTTTGTTATAAGATCCTGATTCAAGTTCGAGTTCAGATGCATAAGGCACTCCACCAGTTTGAAAACCTCGTAAGCTCTTATCAAGAGAAAGATACCACAAGCAGTTCATAGATGAAAATGTGTAGTCAATTCACCCTACAAATTGTAACATGCCATATTCAAGCCACAATCTTGATTTATTGATGGTAATTCCTCATGATCTAGAACTCTTTTATGACACCCCAATAGTTTGTGGTTGTTCAAAATGTCAAGGGTTGAAGGAAAACCTTTGGCGTGTCACACTCACCCATTAAACCAATGATATATTACCCAATGTTGATGGTATAATAGCCCCTACTGTAGTTAAAGATCCAATAGTTGATATAGAAAATCCACGTAGGAACACTTCCCTATTCTCTTTTTTGAAAAAGTTGGAATAGAAAACAACTATGTCTCATTCTAAATAGACACCGACCCCTCTGGTTATGTTCAATCAAATGAAAGTTCTAGTGATCCAAAGTATGATTTGAATGCCACCCAACCCATCTCTACTAGAAGATCCATAAAGTTGCATAATTTGAGAACAAAATTGTCCAAGTACACACCAAGGTTCGTCCAATTGTTGGAGGGTAGCGATGATTTCTCCCTTCCTGTGAATTTGCAAAGTAAATATAAAACTTCTTACAACCATGCTTTGTATGGCGCTTGGCCATATTCTCTACCTATGCATGATGCTGGAATAAAATTTTCCTTTTGTGACAATCATTTTATGATTTCCAAATCAAATATTGATGTTGCAATTCTTGGGTTGTTTATCCTTTCACATGTACTTGTTCCTCCCAAATAGTCGGTGGCACTTATGCCATTTTACATTCCTATCTATTGTCGATCTAATTACTTGAATATTTTTAAATACAAACATATAATTTCCATGTATAGTGTGCGCATGAATGGTTTTGTTTCTGGAAACTTTAAAAGGAAGAACTTGGTATATATAGATGGCCATCCATGCATTCATGGGAACATTGCAGGGTTCATAAATAATTCTAGGTGCTCTTCATTTTCTTCAAGTTGTTCATTTGAGGAACACTTTAAAGACCAAGAGTTATTTATGAAAAGGAAAGAACCCATATTTTTTATTGTGCATGAAATACATAGTTTGTCTCTTAGTGACGAGTTGTTAATAAATTACAACTTTCGTAGATCACCAACCACTCGTCAGAGATGCCTCTCATTGGGATTACCCTTAGACATTCCCTTGGGGCATAAGACAAAAACATTGATTAATTGTATTTGTCAATTTACAATGGAAGCCATGTTAATGCATTACTCAATTTGAAGTTATGGTTTATGAATTGTTAATTTAATTCATAAATTCAATTTGAAAATGTGTTGCTCAATTTTAATTTTTTAAATTTTTTAATGTGGAATTGATGTTAATTTATAGCTCAAAATGAATGTTTTCCTTATACATTGTTGCAGCATAACACTTTCTATTGGAAATTATTCTCGTGCTTCTATAATAATTGTTTTGTGTATTAATAGATTAAACCAATTGCATTGTGCTTACTAACATCATTGATCTAATGTTCAATATTTTTGAAATCGGGATTTTGATGATGAGCGACTTGCCTAACATCTTTCGTTGCACCCCAGTGCAATGTCAAATTGAGAGAAGGCTAAAAAAAGAGTGCAACTTGGAGAGGAATCATACCAAGCATGGTCGAATCAACCGCCTATTCAATTTCCACCTCATCCATCCTCACCAATTAGGAATGCCTATAGTAATAGTAGTTCTTCAGATGTTGGCAATGGAGGCAATGAAGTAGACATTAGTATGGATGATTTATTACAAAAAAAGAGTGCCATGGATGCTATGTTGTTTCATACATTCCAGGACAATGAGATAGGGGATGACGCTCATATCATTGAATCCCTCTTCAAAATCCTTAAATAAACAAACAACACACCTCTCTTTGAACTTGGTTGATCAAATTCTACACAGTTGGGGACAACAATGTTACTGTACAACTTGAAAGGAAAGTATAACATGTCATACGTGTGTTTCTTAACAATGTTGAGGTAAATAACCATCAATTACATTATATATTGAGGAATATTGTGACAATCATAATTGAAAATGGCGGATTTTATGAACATTAGATGACATTGTACATTTGCATTTCCCACTAACTGTAGGTTATTCAAATTTAAGGTAATTCTGAATGATAATGTTTTTCCTGGAAATTGTGAAGATGCAAAACAAATGTTGAAAATGTTGGGTGTTTAGTACATATCATACCATGCCTGTCCTAATTATTGTATTCTATATAGAGGTGAATATGCACACAAAGAGATATGTCCAAAATATGGGCATGGCATTTACAAAGAATCGAATAACAAGGCTAAAGAAGATGGTCCTCCTCATAAGATATTGAGGCACATGCATATAATCCTGAAGATTCAAAGGCTCTTTCATTGCTAATAATTAGCTATGTTGCAGGGATGGCATGCATCACACCCAAGCGAGGAAGGAGTTATGTGAATCCCAATACATTCAACAACCATGAAACATATAGAGCATACATGGCTCAATAAATTCAAGGATGAAGTATGCAGCCTTCGATTGAGAAAATCCATTGATAGCTCAACCCATATTCCCAACGAAATAACATCTATATTGTTTGTCATGTAGTAATGATGAATAACAATACCCCCCCCATGGTTTTCTGTGAATAATGAACATCTTATGTTAACTCTTATAGTCTCTGGTAAAAGGTAAGTGAAGAATATGGATGTTTACCTACAACCATTGATTGATGAATTCAAGGAATTATGGGAAGGGATACAGGTATATGATGTGTCGAGACCCATCCCATCACATAGGAGTTTTACGATGTATGGAATATGTGCGTACACCACACATGATTATCTGGGGTTAGGATTTTTCTCAAGTAAATATGTTTTTTGATTTTTTGTTAATATTCAAAGAAATATTTTTTGGCATATTTAATTCGGTGCGATCATCTTCATCTTCAACACTAACGTTCTCTCTTTACTATAACATCACAAATCTTGTAACAAAAGGTTATTATGGATGTAAATATTTGGACCTTCAATGAAGGTTAGGTGGTCCAAAGACATACGAAAGTCAGTGTATGACTTCTCTAGGGTATTCCTCCCAGAAAACCACTCTTATAGAAAAGAAAGATCTGCTTTCAATGGTGAATGAGAGAGAACCCAAATGAATAAAATAATGACATTGAATGACTAGCTTAGGGCATATGACGAAGAGAAGGAGAAGGAATATACAAATATGCAACTTGTGATCGACGATCTTGAATTATTCAACACCTATGTTGAGAAAATGCCCAAAGGAATGAAAAGGAAATCGATATTTTATGAGCTCCCATATTGGGAGCATCTTAAGATTTCCCACTTACTAGATCCCATGCATATATTTAAAAATGTTTCATGTTCTTTGTGGCATCACATTTCATCCAAAAAT
Organism: Pseudotsuga menziesii; assembly: GCA_001517045.1. Lineage (NCBI taxonomy): Eukaryota > Viridiplantae > Streptophyta > Pinopsida > Pinales > Pinaceae > Pseudotsuga > Pseudotsuga menziesii. The sequence continues at coordinate 507,740 of LPNX010665457.1, read as the reverse complement.
AATAATAAGATGAAAGTTAGGAAATATCTTATTTTTTGAAATACTAAAAAGAAGCATTGGCCAAGACAAAAAAATAGAGGAGAGGCTAGCCCCTCTTTTTCATTAAAAAAGGCGATGTCCCATGGATTTTGAATAAATATGTTCTTAATTTGGTAAAGGAAGTTATATTGGGCATGCAGACATCTCGTTTTTATGGGTCTACTCTATGATGCTACTTCACTGCAAATGAAAAGTTGTCAGGTTTGAAATCACATGGCCATGTCAACCATCTAAGGGTATATATAATGCAAAATAATTGTTTTTACTTTTTATATTTATCTTTTACCACAAAAATTAAAATGCAGTTAAATTTTTGTGTTTACTTTGTAGTGCCATTATCCATTGTTCGAGTGTGGGTGTGTGAACCATGTCTTTCCCGATGACCTTCGGTGTGTCATATCTAAAATATCTACGTTTGTACAATGGATCACATCAAAGGATATTTACATTTCTATCATTCCATAGTGGCGTGAAGAGATAACTAAGATTATTTTTTAGAAGGAAATGTTGTCGAGAGTCATGGACTTGCAAGTTCATCTTTTAATTTACCTAGTCGATGAGGTTGAATTAGTCAGGGTGGTGTCATTTCTTTGAATGTTCTTCTTGGAGAGGTTCATGAAAAAAGTGAAGGGATTTGTTCGACAAAGGGAAAAACCTGAGATGTCTATGGAAAAGCGGTACATAGTATATGAGTCATTCTATTATGTCAGTGAGTATATAAGCAAATCGAACACACACTAGGTGCAGTGATTTGGGATGATGAACGTGATGAGTACAAAAGAGAAGGGGAGGTACTGGAAGCAAACGGAAAAAGGTGCATGTTAAGGAGTAGATCACTTATCTTTTGATATTCAAATTTCCACATAGTAACTATTCACAACAAACTTTAAAATTTATGTTTGATCCCATACGTATTGAATGTGGTTTTGTTTCCATGAATACAAGAATGAATTCAAAAATTGATGCAATTAATAAATTCATTCTTTACAACACAGAGGAAACACAACCGTGGGTTGCATTGTATGAAGAGAAGAGGAGGAAATGGGACATTGACAAAAAATAATTTAGGGGATTTTCATATTCAGAGAAGAGGAGCATGGTTCTTGGGAACATGATCCAACTCTCTTTTATCATCTTCTCCAATCACATTTAATGGAAAAGTACATAACTCTCAATATTGGAAATAATTGCAATTCTTTGAACACTAGCTAGCTTTAAACCTCATTTTTAGAGGGTATAAGATGTGATTCTTGAATGTGGACAAACTTTATATTATATAATGAAGACCATCATGATTAATAATAATAAGTTTGGAGAATGCAACTTTTGGGTTTACAATTGAGAGAAAATGTTGTTCTTTTAATTAAGTATTTGTATGTCTTCCTATTAGAGCTTTGATATTTATCATTGTAAAATGAATTATTGTAAAAAAACTAACAAGTGAAATTAGCAGCAAAGTTGTTTATACCTGCCATTTGGAAATGCTTTAATGTAATTGTTGTACATTGTCTAAAGTTAAGAGCTAAAATAGATATTAAACATTTGAAATTTGTGACAATGTATTGTTTATGCCTAGCCCAAATATCAAAGAAAAATCTACATCTATTTTTGTTATAATAGATGGTATCGATACAAATTGACATTCAATAATTAATAGTTTTCTATCAAATATATCATTTTTTTTAATAAAGAACTCTTATGCTTAGCATCAAATTTAATCAATGTGGATCTAATCCTTTATTTTTTATTTTTTTCGTAAGTTCAGAAGTAATCTATTAAGGAAAAATAAAAGTACAGATGAAAATATAGTTTGGAGTGTTTCTTGAACATGAAAACAAAACTAGAGAAGGCAGGCTGTAGGTGCAATAATGATCCTCCCAACTATGGGGAAAACAGATCTTACAATGCATAATTAACTGTCTAAAATCTTGAAAACCTGAGCTAACCTAGACTAGGTAGCTTGAAGGAGCCAAAATCCTGAAAACCCCGAGTAGCAAGAAGAGACTAAAAACCTGGCATTATAGCTGTGTGTAAGGCACTTTTGTAATTGGGCAGTAGTATGTGGTGCCCCACTGCAAACCCTGCTCCTTGTTGCTTTCCACCTCCTTTCCTGGTTCATTAGCATTGCTAGTGGAACCATTGTCGATGGGGTTGTCCGAGCTATATCTGTTGATAATGGTGGGTTGCTTGACAGGCAGAGGTGAATATTTCTTATCCACCTTTCCCTTTTTTCAAACAAATTGGCATTGTGAGTGTGGGGGATAAGTGAGGGTGGTGTTATTGGGGGCGGGGGCAGTGGGGAGAATGGAAATAGGGGAAGAGTTGGGAAGGGTGGTGGGGGGCGAAGGGGCGGAGGAAGGAGGTGACAGATGCATGGGTTCAGGGTGGCCAGGGTTGATAGACTGCGTAATTGGGGCCATCGAAGTGTTTATAGAGTAGAGGATAAGCCTGGTCATCTGATTTTTAAAAATCTAATAGTTTTCCCTGCGGGTGGGGGTGTGAGTAACTGCTGTGAGGAAGCAAGACACTTCGTCCTCCCAGTCATCGACCAAGTTTCGTAGCTATTTCGGTACCTTTGCATCATAACCCTGATTGCTAGCTTGCGGGCGAAAAGGTGGAATACTGGGGTTACCATCCCTCCCTCATCCTCTCCCGCCCCTGGATGGTCCTCATTGACGTGGTGGCATGGCTGGTTCTATGTGAGAATGTTTGGAGAAAATTAGTCACAGAGTGTGCTGAGCGGGTTCCTGGGTGGCGAAACAGAGAAGTTGCAGAGTGAGCTGAGCGGGAGCTATGGTGGCCGAATGAAAATTTGAGGGAGAGAAGATCTTGGAAGGAGGCCTATTGCATTATGTCCGAGGAGCGTAATGGTTGACCATTAAAACTCTGTACCGAACTTGCAATTCCTTAATTATCGAGGGGATGCGAGCAATGTGGAGGATCGAGCTCGCCATCATCTGTTCTGCGGATGGTGTCATCACTAGAGACGTCATCATTCAGTATGTTGTCGAGTTGGGCGCTTGAAGCATGGTTGTTCCAGTGCACATGGGGCCACTTGTTCTCCCCGTCATCGCCAGCATGAGTGGTGATGAGACTGGTGACGTCCTGGGGCACGTCATCAGTACTAAGTCTTGGGTGTGCCTGCCTGTCACCCACATCTGGGGGGATATAATCCTTTATTAAAGTCCAAAGAATTTATCAATTAAATATTTAAAGAATAAATAGAGAAAACCTCAAGCTATAATATTTTCATTTATTAAAATATATATATAATGTCAGTTTTAATGGATGGGTTTCATACAAAGATATATTCATAAATAGTATTTTAGGTATACATTATGGTTCTAAAATATAATGTATAAATAATTTCATTAAAACATATATATATATTCATTCGAAGGAAAAAAATCTCTTTATTCTTATTCAGAACAAGATTGAACAACTCTCAAAGAGCATTCATTACAAAATCATAAAAGGCTCTCATCTTTCTTGTGTAGCATGCTACTGCCTTTCCCAAAAACATTTTTTCTTTCTTAATATAATTACTGGAAACTGTAGATATTGGTCATCCTGTTATAAACATACAAGATGATTTTCGATCTATTCATCTTTTATCTCTCTCACCTCCACTAAACTGGGATGAAGTGCTAGGATAACCTTTGAAAGTTTGTCAGCTTCTGTGATGAATTCCCTATATATGTGTGTGAAGGAAATTGTTTCAAATGTTATTTTTTGTTCTTTGATTACTCTTAGAAGATGTTGGAGCTGGGGATATTTGATCTTCATTTTACCATTTTCCCAATCTAACACCATTTTGGAGTCTCCATATAGCTGCAAGTTTTTCAATTTTTTATCTAGAGCTAGTCTCAATACTGTCCATAGAGCTGCTAGTTATGCCTTGTTGTTGGAGGCTCATCCTGGAGCAAACATGATTTCTGATTTTATATTGTCATCAAGATAGATTAAACCTCTTGCTCCTCCTAGAGGAGGATCTCCTTGGCTAGCCCCATGGGATGGATTTGTTGATTGTTGGAGCTGTTGGCACTTATTGAGGTGGAGGTTTGGGATCCGTTTGATGTTCCATTAACTTCTGCATTATAATTTTTTTTTGATATCTCTGGTGGTGTCCAACAATTTAAAAAAACCACCCTATTCCGTGCTTCCCAATTAGTGTAAACAAAGAGAACAGGAAGGGTTGTATGTTTACGTACCCTGTCATTGTTCCACCAGTTCATGAACTTGAGTTCTAACGACATGTCCAGTCCCGTGGTTATTGCGCAATCCAATTTGTTGGTGGTTTTTTCCCATATGGTGCCTTCATAGGCACGAATAAGTGAGAAGCGGTCTTAGTTTCTTCTCTACACAACAAGCAAATTTAAGGTCCATGAAAACCTCTTTTTAACAAAACTTCCCAAGTTAAAATCTTGTTGCTCATTGCCAACCAAAGCGTTAATGTTGTTTTAAATGGGTCTGGGAGTTTCCAGATTTTCTTCCACCACCATCATTTGGTGCCATCATGATTCCTTTCCATCTCTGCATCGTAACCCATTTTGGTTGTATAGTTTCCATCTTTCCCGTTTTTTGACCAAATGAGCTTTTCTTCCTTTGTTTCTTCGAGACGCATGAATCAATCTCTTAGTTTGGTTGTGTAAATGTTCCAAACCATTTCCTCAGATCCTATTAAACCTAGATTAAGAGTTCATTGCCAAAATTTTCTTCTTCCTATTTGGCGTTGCTGAGCTTATGTGTCTGCCAAAAACCTGATATTTTTCACCTCTAACTGCACCAGTAGTTGATCTATGATCTTGTAGTCCTCTCCAGCTCTGGCCCAAGGGTCTCTTCCCAAGCGTACTCTCTTGCCACTGCCTATTTTCCAAGTTGTCCAGTTTTTGACCAGTGGGAATGCTAATATAAAATCCTTCCACCCTCTCGATGCATTTTTATGTTTTTTGGCAGGTAGTCTAAACCATTCTTCAATGGATGAGTCTGGGCAGTATTTGGATCTTATTTCTCTCCCCCACAGAGAGTTCTGATTTTCTACCATCCTCCATACTGATTTGGCGGCTAAAGATATGTAGAAAAGCTCTGGGTTCTTTACACCCAAACCTCCCATTGATTTAGGCAATGCTAGGGTAGACCATTTCACCAATGGAATGCCTTCAGACTTTTGACTTGTTGTCCAAAGAAAAGAAAGACATTTCCTCCTGATATTGGTAAGAATGCCCTTCGGGATGTAGGCTATTGAGGCACAGTATACTAGTATACTCTGGAGAACTGCTTTAAGAAGTACCAAACGTCCTCCTCTAGACAAAAACCGATTTGTCCACAATGTTATTCTTGCTTCTACATTTTTATAAAGCCAAGTCTTGAATCTTTCTAATATTGAGGCCACTTGATAAGGTAGCATCTCCTTTTCTCTATTGAGGAGTTCCTCTGAGATATATATATGTATATAACAAAAAATGTGTGTGAATGTGAGTATTTGTATTAAAGAATATTAAATTTATACACTTACAAATTAATATAATTTATTTATTTATTTAAGAATATAAGTATTTGAAGATTGAATTTATATATATATATATATAAATGAATAAAACTTTTTTTATTTGGTTAAAATTAAGAATGAAGTTTAAGAATGTTAAATATGTAAACTTTTATATATTTTATATAAGAATAAAATATTTTCTTATTTTATTAAAAAGTAAATATAAAAAAAAAAATCATTATTTATTTTTTATTATTATAAGTAAATAAATTGATTGAGTAATTTAATATACGTACTATTTTTTAATTAGAAAATTAATATTTTAAATTTAAATTTGATTTCTTTATTTTTATTATAATTAGTTTTGATTTTAAAGATAAAGAATTATTGAATATTGAATTTATGAAATTTTCTTATCTTAGTTTATAAAGTTAACTATGTGAGTATTACAATTATATTAAATTTGCATATTTACAAATTAGTTTTTTTATGATTAATTTTGATTTTAAATTAATTTTTAATAATTAATTTTGATTTTAAATGATCATTTTTTTAATTAAATTTTGGATCTATAAAATTATCTTATCTTTTCTATAAAGCTAATTATATGAATTTTAAAGTTAAATAATATTAAATTTGTAAATTTATAAATAAATAAATTTATAAAAATATTTTATTTTAAAATTATAATTTAATTATAGATTTTAATATAAGTTATATTTTTAAAATAAAAATATAGCATTTTAAATTAGATTATTCAATCTTGCTTTTAAAAATTAATTAGTTTTTAAGCATTATAAAATTGGTAAAAATCTCTAATAATTTTTTTTATGAAACACTCTTATCTTTTTTGTAATATCATAGTGAAGTATATTTAAATAAAAATTGCAACTTTATATTTATTATGTTCGTGAAAAGAGGATATATATAAATCATGAAAGTGAATTAATTCCAATTTTTATTTTTATTTTTGATATTTGCATTTTCATACTGTTAAAATATAGTATAAATATTATTTATTTATTTGAATTTTTTAATTTGTATTATACTATTATTCTATTCATCAGATACCAATGATGTTAGCCTACATTTTTACGTCCCAAGACCCGGCGACATGATGACATTAGCATAAAAAATGGTGGGTCGTAATGTCATTAGTAATGATGGGTAGTTGTGTCTCGTAGGTGCAGTGTTATGTGTGTCACTCAAACTCCAACCCTAACTCTCTCTTAGTGCTCTTGACACTTGGACTAATAACTTGGCTGAATTTTGGTGGCACACCTACATGAAGGTCACGTGGCACTCCTTAAGGATCATGTTGTCATTTCCCAAAGTGTTCATTTGTATGCCATTTTCCACTATCAACTTTACTCGCCTATGTAGTATGGCTCATCCAAATTCTTGGAGAGACAATATCTTGATAGCCACCTTGGTACTGGCAAGCGTGGTAAGCTGATGTGTATTCTTGGACATTGATAACCAAAAGCTAATAAGTTCCCCGATTGTGATGTTCATTACACCAGATGAAAGGTTTCCTCATGGGGATTTCACTGATTTTGGAGGCCACGCCATCAATGCTTTTGTCAAAATGATTGTACCTTCCATCATTCCACTGGTGTTATCCAAGCTACCAGTGTACAGTTCATCCAAGCTCTCAAAATCTATTAAGTTGAATCAGCATGGATCTAGCACAAATACCTCCTTAAATAGGCTAACCCTAGGCATTATGTTAATTTGATATCCTGTGAACTGGTATGTGAATGGTGCAATATGTAGAGGCTTGACATAAACCTTTCCAACAACTCTTTGCTTGAATGTGTTATGATGTTTGCGATGTCAAGGAGATCCAACTTCCTTAGATTCACCACCTAATTTGTGCTATTAATATGGTCTCCCTCTTTAACTTTTGTCGAGGCATAGCCGTCTTATGATATTTTGAATGGATTCCTTTTGCATAACCAATATATAGTATGTGGGTCGTGTGGAGTTTTCCAACCAATTATGAATTTGAATGCTAGAGTTTAATAAGCTACAATTTGGTCAGATGTTCTCGATGCTAGTTTATAGAAAACTTAGTGACATTACGTTCTGCATCAACTACACCTTTAAGACACAAGCATTTGCACAAAAAATAAAATGGTGGCACTAGCGGTACATATGGTCAAGCCACTATATGTACTCCATAGGCACGACAAATTGTTGAATTAGAAAATTTAGGTTCAAGCTCAACCCCATGCTAGTTTGTTCCTAAGAAGTGCAGCGAAGAGATTGAGCTAGAAACCTGTCCATTTTGTGAAGTTCAATAAAGTATGAACACAAGAGTATTTTGAGATTTCAACTTCAAAGTGTGTGGATTCTTTAAAATTGCTTTGCCACTTCTTATTCTCTTCTTATATGAATTTATTGTTGGATTATCTAAAGAACAATGAGTTTCTCTGATATTGACTCAGAACTAGTCAGGTTTGTTTTATACGAATGCATTGATAGGTGGTGTATGCATTATTTCTAACTTCCCTAAAATGCCCTTTAGGGAAGAGCACATCTAATTGTTGATGTGCTCTTTTATCTTGAAAAAAGATTTGTTGTTCTTATGATGGATACAATAGTAGTGCCTGGTTGTGCTTATTCCACTTTTGTACATATGAACCCATGTACCCAATAGTTTACACTAGGTCCTTATGCTATAGGATAACATGTACATTCATAGCCTCTCATTTAGTGACTTCAATCCTCCCCACCGCCTTCACCTCATCGCCTGTAGAATCCCATAAAATAGTGAGATTATCATTAGCTTATTTAGAGGTTTCCATTACCCATCGAAAGATAATTGAGCGCCAACAACTGCTTCTAGAGAATCGAATGCTTACACAAAAACTTCTATGACAAGCGAAGAGGATTGAGTCACTCCCTGCACAACAATCACTTCCCCCATATTCTTGGTCGTGTTTCTTTGTTCTGCATATCAAGGTAAAGATTTTATAATTATGTGCATTTGTTTTCATACAAAACAATGTAGTACTTTGCATACATTGCAATACTTTGAAATAGGTATTGAAAGATAAATCTTCTTATAAATTGGATTCCAAGCTCTTCCACTATGAGAACTCGTTTTCTTATGGCTTCCAATAACAACTGTGTGGTGGTTCTAGATATGGTTATATGTATGATGCATGTCTCCCCATATCAACCTTTGCCTTAGGTGGATCACTTGCCTCACCTTAGTTGCACAAGGGTTGAGCTCTCCCTACTAGGGAAGTTAACAACAATGCAGACACCACCTATCAATGCATTCGTATAAGACAAACCTGACTAGTTCTGAGTCAATATCAGAGAAACTCACTGTTCTTCAGACAATCCAACAATAAATCCATATAAAAAGAGAATAAGAAGTGGCAAATCAATTTCAAAGAATCCACACACTTTGAATTTGAAATCTCAAAATACTCTCTAGTTTATACTTTCACGAACTTCACAAAATAGACAGGTTTATAGCTCAATCTCTTCGCTACACTTAATAGGAGCAAACTCGGATGGGGTTGAGCTTGAACCTAAATTTTTCACGCCTATGGAGTACATTTAGTGGCTTGAACATATGTACTGCTAGTTCCACCATTTGATTTTTTTTGCAAATGCTTGTGTCTTAAAGGTGCAGTTGATGCAGAACGTAATCTCACAGAGTTTTCTACAAACTAGCGTCGAGAACATTTGGCCAAATTGTAGTTTAGTAAACTCTAGCCTTCAAGTTTGTAATTGGTTGGAAAACTCCACACGACCCACAAACTATATATTGGTTACGCAAAAGGAATCGATTAACGGAATCCATTCGAAATATCATAAGATGCCTATGCCTCGACAAAAGTTAAAGAGGGAGACCATGTTCATAACATAGATCAGGTGGTGGATCTATGGAAGTTGGATCTCCTTGACATCGCAAACATAATAACACATTCAAGCAAAGAGTTGCTGGAAATGTTTATGTAAAGCCTCTACATATTGCACCATTCACATACTAGTTCATAGGATATCACATTAACATAATGCCTAGGGTTAGCCTATTTAAGGAGGTATTTGTGATAGATCCATGTTAATTCAACTTAATATATTTTGGGAGCTTAGATGAACCTTACACTCATAGCTTGGATAACACTAGTGGAATAATGGAAGGTACAATCATTTTGACAAAAGCATTGATGGCATGGGCTCCAAAATCAATGAAATCCCCAAGAGGGAACCTTTCATCTGGTGTAATGAACATCACATTCGGGGAATTGATTAGCTTTTGGATCTCAATGTCCAGGAATACACATCATCTTTCCATGCTTGCTGGTATTAGGGTGACTATCAAGATATTGTCTCTATAAGAATCTGGATGAGGCATACCACAGAGACGAGTAAAGTTGATAACAGAAAATGACATAGAAATGAACATTTTGGGAAATCAAAACATGCTCCTTAAGGAGTGCCACGTGACCTTCATGTAGGTGTGACACCAAAATTCAGCCAAGCTTTGAGTCCAAGTGTCAAGAGTAGTAAGAGAGAGTTAGGGTTGGAGTTTGAGTGACACACATAACACTGCAACTGCGAGACACAACTACCCACCATTACTGATGCTAATGTCATCGCGTCTTTGGGTCTTGGGACATAAAAACGTAGGCAAACATCACTGGTATATGATCAATAGAATTTTAGTAAAATACAAATTAAAAAAATCAAATAAATAAATAATATTTATACTATATTTTAACATTATGAAAATGCAAATATCAAAAATCAAAATTGGAATCAATTCACCATCGCGATGTATATATATCTTCGTCCATGGTAGCTTTCCATCTCCGATATTTTTGAGCATGGTAGTAGGAATTAGGATCTAACCCAATCATTAAATAACATGTCTCGGATAGCAATTAATCATGACAAGAGATAGCAATACCTTCTCTTTGAAAATCAGACCGAGTTCTTCTTGGATCAGAGAGTGTCTTCTTGGCCCAAGTTGGGAGATGTGTTTTCACTTCAGAATATGATTCCGAACCTGATATTTGTTTCTGACTGATATCATACATCATATAAGAAAATTCAGATCCATCACTTCCAATATCATCATCCGAATAATGAGCAGAATAGGAGGGAATTTCAACAGATTTCTCCTTCACTAGTTCTACCTCTTGGAGAGGCTCTTCAAATCAGACACTTATTTTGATGAAAATTTATTTTGTTCTGATATTCAACAGCTTGAAACATTTATATTCTTATGGATATCCAATAAAAAAACATTCAACACTTTGTGGTTGCAAATCCTTGCCCTTGTCATGCAGAATTCGGGCCCATGCAGTGGACCCAAACACCTTGAAATTTGACACATCCGGCTTGTGTCCAAAATAGGCTTTGAAAGGTGTCTTGTATTTCATAGAGGAGTGAGGTTCTCTATTCTAAATGTGTGCAGCAACATTCATGGCCTCGTCCCACAAATTTTCATCCAATCCTTTGCTTCCAACATGCATGTGGTCATCTCCTTGAGAGAGCAGTTTTTCCTTTTTGCTACACCATTTTGCCGAGGAGTGTAGGGAATGGAATGTTGGATCTTGATCCCACTGTCTGAAATTATTTGCAGAATTTAATTACTAATATATTCCCCTCCATTATCATATCTCAGATATTTAATCTTTTTCCCGGAGGCATTCTCAATTAGTGCTTTCAACTCAACAAATTTCTCCAAAAGTTCAGATTTTTTCTTGATGAAGAAAACCCAAGTGTATCTAGAAAAATCATCGATGAAGGTGAGTACATGCCGAGATCCATTCATGGATGTGGTGGGAATTTTTTCGATGATATCAGAATGAATCATCCCCAAGATACTTGATGCATGACTTGCATTTCCTCGATCGAACTTGTGCTCAGGGTGTTTTCCAACAATACAACCTTTGCAAACTCCGGTGGTAGCTTTGATGGATTGGAGGCCTTCAACCATGGATTTTTTTTGAATTTGCTGCAAGTACTTGAAATTAAAATGACCATAAAGGATCTCTTCATCTGGCATGACAAATATATGGCACCATTATGTTTACACACTAAGTTGCAAACTCTGTTCTAGATCTATCTTTCTTATTTATACATAATTCTTCCTCCTCTCATTCTCTCCGGTCTTTTGTCAGTATTCCTTCTCTACTTAACTCTACTGATGATCCGCACATATCCTGGATCGAATCAATCTCCTCTATGACTTTATTTTGAATATGCACACATCCTGTATCGACTTAATCTATTCTACACTCCCGCGCACTCTATTTCAAGTTCTTCAACTCCTCTCTATGACTCAACTCACTAACAAACAATACAATCAGAGTGTCACTAAATGACCATCGAGTGTCTGACATGACCAGATACCACAAATGCTAACCCACATACAACTTGGGTTCCTCCTTTTATAGACTCTTACATGTCTCTTTCAAACGAATTCATACAGTTAGCCAACAGGTTGTCTTTCCTATTCTATTCACACATGTCAATAGGCACTAACAACCTGACTTACAAATATGCTTTCATACATGCGGCTTCTTCTGACCTTGTACCCACGATATTTCTAAACTGTTGCTTTCTAGACATTGTGTCATTACACATCTTCTGACATGGTTAACTCTGTCACATCCTTCCTTATTGTATCCTTTCCTTCTGTCATTGTTCCTCTTCCATCACAGACTCTCTTCTATCAAGAACTCTCTTCTTCTCATGTCACAACTTCCTCTTCAGGTGCATATTTCCTTAGCTCTTTCTTCTTTGTCTGCTTTTGTTCCTCCTCTGTCACATCCTCCTTCCTTACTACTTCTTCTAACTTGTATTCCTTTCTTTTGCAGCTTGTTTTGTCGCACCTCTTTTTCCTTCTTTTCCTTATTTTGTTCTTCCTTCTCTACTTCTATCGCAACTCCCTTTCCTTCTTGTGACCCGACCCTTTTCATACTTGGAAATAATTCTAACTAAAGTCTTTCTATATTTCCCTAGGCCAAACAAGCCTCCGACACTCACATGTGGCTCGTACCGAGCCATGCAAGGCTATTCTTCCATTTATGCATTTGGGATGACTTCACCTTGAAAATATCATAATATTTTTAGGATCTCTTATGTCTCTTGTCACACATCTTCCTCCACTTTCTGCAAGTTTTACATAATGTAAGAGCTGAGGTGTTCCATCAGTACGAGCCTTGTTGCTTCCACTTCTCATTGTACTCTCTAATGTACAGGTTGGGTAATACCTGTAACTCTTTCAGCTTCAACCTACAACTCTTCAACTTTATTTTCCCTTTGTCGCTATTGTGTGCGCAAAACTGTCACTTTTTGTTGGAGATTCTTCATTTCTGCTTCCTTAGCCATTTTTTCTGTTAAGTGTAAGTTTTTCATGGCATTCTTCATTTGGTTCATATCTTCCTCAACTGTACACAACTCCTTTGTGACTTTCTCTAGTTCAACGTCTTCAATCAAGGCTTCCTAAGCTTAAGATACTTGGTCGACAGCCTTAACACAAGATAAGTCAACTTCTTCAATTCTCTTCGCAGCTTCTGCTACTGCTTGTCTTCTATCAGATATTGGATGATACTATTCTTCTTCACCGCAAGAGCCTTCATTTATGTGTGACACAAAATCGTAGTATTCTCCTCTAACCATACTGTAACTTCCTCTTCCTGTGATAGTCTTTCTTCTCTTTCCCGACCTAAATCTTCTTCCACTTCTTAAATAACCATCCTCTAGTTCAGCTCGATTATCTCTAGGGAACATCTCAACTTAGTTTGTGCCATTTTTCACACAGTTCTACTGGGACATTGTAATGTCCCAAATTTTTCATTGGGTCACAATGGCCAAATTCACATTTTCCATATTCATGAAATTTGTCAAAGGTATGCTAAAAGTCAAATAATTTCCAAGCAAGAAAATCACTAGTTTCCTAGGTTGGGGGTGGAAGATTTAAGATTTGGAATAAGGGGGATAATAAATGATATTTAGACATTAGAAGAGGATAAATATTTAATAATATATATTATTAAATAAATAAAAGAGAAAAATTAAATGGCTATGGAGAATGGAGACACATGGAGACTATGGGGCCCACTCAAGCTAGAATTCCTATGTTAAATGGCATCCTCCTCTTGTAATTTAGAATCTATGGGAAGCCTAATGTTTTGGGATGTATTACGAGGTTAATATAATTATCCATATACTTCATATGTCTAATTTGGGATGAATTGTAACTTACATGGGATAGGAAGAGCCAAATGGGAGTTTCATGGACAGTTGGCTAGATTCCCCTTACATTTATGACATCTATGACACCAATGATGGAGATTCTATGACAGTTATGACACAATTCAGATATTAAGGCTTAAATACTGACATATTTACATTTCAATACTGAATATAGCATCTTATAGGTCGAATTTGGGAGTTGGAGAAGGCCAAGCGGCTCCTACTCAAATTTGGGAGAAGAGGGAAGGTGAAGAGAGAGGCCACATGACATAGCATGAGCAGCCACACTAATTCGACTTGGATTTGGTTTATGGATAGTTTTGGAAACTTAAAAGACCAATAATGTTTATAAAATATAGGGATCATCCATGAGAAGAAGCTTTTTGATCATTTGATGAATTTGGGTTTGTGAAGAGAAAGCTAGTGGGTGACTAGTTCCTTGCCTTACCCAATTTCGAGGGTGAAATATTCCCATCCTAATTGATGATTTAAGAGGCAACTCAGGTCTCTCAAGGATATTTAATGGAGTCTTATTTTCAGGTGTAAGCTACATGAAATCATGTGGATTCTTCTATTGCAGCACTCTCCATCAACCATTTCCAGTTTTATGGCATATTCTTGCTCATGAAGGGATTGCGCTTTGGGTGAACTATTGATCTCTTTGGGGAAGCTTATAATGATCCATTGTTTTATGTTCTGATTTAAATGTTTTTTAATTCAAGGTCAGAATACTCTCAGGTCAAAATGCCAAAATATTTCATGTAAAATTGTTAAATAATGAAGAAATAGTGTCATTTCCCCACTATCTTATTGTGCACCATTGTAATGCTAATGATTTCGAATTAGGAGAAGATTTTAATTGTAAATTAATAATTGTAATAATATCAATACGATGTTCTATTCATTCTAAGAAATTACCAGGTCGAAATATCAAATGGTTGTATGGAAAAGGGATTATTAATGAGCAAACAATGACAATTCAATTTCCACACTACATTGATGTATGATATGATGACGCTGATTATTTCGAATGGGATAATTACTATATGATTAATTTATGATTAATTTACTTTAATTAATGTTAATTACAAGTTTCATGTTCAGTACTTAATCATTGGAAGCCATTTTACTCATTTTAATTTCATTGGGAAAAGATTTGGTGCCTTCTCCCAAGGGTTGAAATTGTGATTTGGAAGCTGTTTGGGAGAGAGTAATAACAGCCTGTATAAACTGAACCATTATGCATATGATACTTTTAAAATTTTTCTTACACATCCCAATCCTCTGTTCATAAATTCGAGTGACTTTGGAATCACTTGTGAAACCATTTCCGATAATTACCCAAAGGGGATTGGAACCCCAATTTGCTAGTAAAGACTCCTACTTTGAACAGAACATTAAAAACATTTTCAGAAGTAATTGGGAGGTCACAAAACATCCTTTAACATAATATTGAATTTCTATTATCATTCATGTAATTTCAGAGAAAATTTGGAAGCATTTGGGTCAATTTGGAGGTCTAGACATCAAAATTAGTGAAGGTCCAAATTGGGGAAAAAGTGGAAAAATTGGTCATTTAATAAAATTTCCAAAAAGGGGACATTACAGTGGTATCAGAGCATGATATTGGCACCTGATGTGGTCTGATATTTATGACTACAATAATTCAGGGACCACCATTATATATTGAAACCAAAAGTGCTTTTGTTGAAGAGGAAACTATGACTAGGGATGAAAAGGGAACCTCATATGATGGTAAGGAGATAATAAAAAGCATGGAACCTATCCTTGAAGACATGAACAAGAATATTATGAAAGGATTCAAATTTTTGGCTATCCAAAGTTGGGAAAAATATATTGATTTTAAGAAAACTAAGGGGAAAAATGCTTCAGCTTGCTTGAAGGAGCAAAAGGAGGAGACCCACGAACCACCTAGTTCTGAAATAGGTGGAGTAGAAGAAGTAGTACATGAATATGATCAAAATTCACTCCCAAGTGACTCTGAAAAATATGAAGAGACATCACATGAGTATGAAGAATTTTTATTGCAAATACTGAATATAATTTTGAGACACATGCTACCTTGGAAATGAAACAAAGAGAATCTAATGAAGGAGTACCTACTGATGGGTGCTCACACCTCTATGTTGGTGACATAGAGATCACTTTTGAAAGTGTTTCTGAAAATGAATACCTTTTAGCAGTTGAAGAAGAAACAAGATCAACTTCCCCATCACCACTTGAGCTTCATAAAGTTGGTCCAAGCAAGAAGGAAGAAGATGCGGAGGTTCATTTGCAAAAGCCTCATTTTCTTGAAGGGTATTTAAATATGAATGAAAAGAAGATCCAATAGGCCCTTTGCATACTCCATGACACTCAAGCATTGGTATCAAATTCTTGTTGGAGAGCTACTTCCTTGGAGGAAACATCCTTCCTTGAAGACATGGAGAAGATTCAAAGAGCAATGTGCAACATCAAAGGTAATTTCATGTCTTTGATTTTTGATAGAAAAAATGTCATTGAGCTTAGTGAATGGTTACATGAATCCTGCTTGAAGAATAATGAAGTTATTGATAAGCTCACAATTCAAAATGGGCAACTTCTTGAAAAGTTGCAAGGCACTTGTTTTTCCTCCGATGTTTCAGATTTTCATAAGGTAAATTGCTTGGAGGATTCTCATGACATGATGGATCATGAGAAACATGGAAAATTGTAGGTTCTTGATGTGCTTGAGGATGATAGTGATGAGATCCAATCACTAGTAATGGTGGAAGAGGAACTTGAGTTACCTCTTGAAAATGGTTACACAATTTTTGAAGAAATGCATAATTCCACCACCTTGGAACCAACCCATGACGATTTTTTTGCATTTTTTAGGGAGGTGCATAATCCTACCCCTATGGATCCTTCACATTATGACAATTTTGCACTTACTTATCATTTGGTTGAGCTGGTTCTTTCTACTACATCCTACACTTCTAATTTTTGTAGCACTCATCCTAATGAAGTATGGGTGAAATGTTTCTTTTTTATGGTGCCACATGAAGAGTACAGACATTCTATTTCTCCTTTTGATGATGGAATTATTAGGGCACCCTATTATTTTAATTTGCAGCAGCATCCTTGTTTACATTATGATTATACACATCTACATGGGTGCACCTATGATGTTCACTTGAGTCACTTGGAGACTCATGATTTTCCTTGCTCCTTTCCTAGTCTATTTGAAGTTGGAGGAACTTCATCCCACACCTGGGTAAAGAGTTGTATGATTGAAGAACATTATTATTGGCAGCAACATCCTCTGATGTTACATGATAATATACATATTCATGAGTGTATTGATGAGACTTATTTGAGTCATTTGAAGTCTCTTTGTTTCTGTTCCTCACTATTTGGTTCAAATTTGAGTGGAGATTCTTCATTCACTTCTTGGATGAAAGAATACATGGCTGAATATTTTGATGAATATAACTTCATTTTGGAGAAGTATTATAGGACATGGGATACTCACCTGTTTCATTGGAGCATATTTGATTGGTTAGTTGAAGCATGTATGTACTTGGCAAATGGTAGTCTACTCACTGGGAAGTATAAGCACTTTCATGATTTCTTGGTGAGGCACCTCCTTGATGTACATTATTATTATGTTGTTATATACTTTGATGAGATATATTATGCACTCATGATGTTTGAAATAATGCATACATGAAAATGGGATCCAATAATTCTCTTTCCAAATGGTATGGGTTGGAGAGCACTCTTAATTGTTGGAGTGCAATGCAAGCAATGGGACCCTGGGATAGTTTTTAGTCCCATTGATTTCAAATTCTTTGGAAAAAAAGAAGTATGGGAGATGGATTCCCCACTTAATAAGGTGATGTTAATCAGAGTAGTGCAGCAGCAAGCATGGTGGTTCCTCTCTTAAATATTCATGGAATCTCAAAGACTCAAATTGGGCAACTCAGTGTCAACTTCAAAGAATCATACAAAAAGCAGGTTATTCAACAATCTTGTTTGAAATTGCTTGAGGACAAGAAATATTGGGAAGGGAGGATTTGTAATGTCCCAAATTTTGCGTTGGGTCAAAATGGCCAAATAAAATTTTCCATATTCATGAAAGTTGTCAAAGGTATGCTAAAAGTCAAATAATTTCCAAGGAGGAAAACCACTAGTTTCCTAGGTTGGGGGTGGAAGCTTTGAGATTTGGAATAAGGGGGATAATAAATTATGTTTAGAAATTAGAAGAGGATAAATATTTAATAAGGTAGCTTATTAAATAAATACAAGAGAAAAATGAAATGGCTATGGAGAATGGAGACACATGGAGACTATGGGGCCCACTCAAGCTAGAAATCCTATGTTAAATGGCATCCTCAGGCTTGTAATTTAGAATCTATGGGAAGCCTAATGTTTTGGGATGGATTATGAGGTTAATATACTTGTCCATATACTTCATAGGTCTAATTTGGGTTGAATTGTAACTTGCATGGGAGAGGAAGAGCCAAATGGGAGTTTCATGGACACTTGGCTAGATTCCCCTTACATTTATGACATCTATGACACCAATGATGGAGATTCTATGAAAATTATGACACAATTCAGATATGAATGCTGACATACTAACATGTCAAAACTGAATAGAGCATCTTATAGGTTGAATTTGGGAGTTGGAGAAGGCCAAGAGGCTCCTACTCAAATTTGGGAGAAGAGGGAAGGTGAAGGGAGAGGCCACATGGCATAGCATGAGCAGCCACACCAATTCAAATTGGATTTGGTTTATGGATGGGAATGGAACCCCAGAAGAAAAATAATGTTTATAAAATACAAGGATCAGCCATGAGAAGAATATTTTTGATCATTTGATGAATTTGGGTTTGTGAAGAGAGAGCTAGTGTGTGACTAGTTCCTTGCCTTAGCCAATTTCGAGGGTGAAAGATTCCCATCCTAATTGGTGATTTGGAGAGGCCACTCAGGTCTCTCAAGGAAATTTGATTGAGTCTTATTTTTAGTTGTAAGCTACAGGAAAGCATGTGGATTCTTATATTGCATCACTCTCTATTAACCATTTCCAGTTTTATGGCATATTCTTGCTCATGGAGGCATTACGCTTTGGGTGAGCTATTGATCTCTTTGGGGAAGCTTATAATGCTCCATTATTTTATGTTATGATGTAAATTCTCTGTAATTCAAGTTCAGAATACTCTCAGGTAGAAATTCCAAAATATTTCATGTAAAATTGTTAAATAATGAAGAAATAGTGTCATTCCCCACTATCTTATTGTGCACCATTGTAATGCTAATGATTTCGAATTGGGAGAAGATTTTAATTGTACATTACTAATTGTAATAAGCTCAATATGATGTGTTATTCATTCTCAGTAATTACCAGGTCTAAATATCAAATGGTTGTATGGAAAAGGGATTATTAATGAGAAAACAATGACCATTTCCCCACTACATTGATGTATGATATGATAATGTTGGAATATAATCCGTTGGGATTATATTTTGTAAATAAATAAAGAAAACTGAATAGTTATGTAGGAAGCCAAAAAGGCTGGGAAAAAGATGAAACACAACCGTCATATGAATTGTATAAATATATGCATTAGCAAGGGAATAACAGAATCGGGAGTTATTTACCTATCAGTGGTATCAGAGCGCTGTCATAACTCCTGGCTGCATTCCAGTCCATTGCCAGACCTCCATTCTGCCCTTTGTCAATTCATTTCTCCTACCAGTCTGCTCTTTCAGGCTGTCTGCTCCGTCAGTTTTCCAGTCGCATGCATTGTATGAGTTATTCTCTTGGAGACCTGCCTAACCCTAATTTGGAACCACGCTCTCTCTTCTTATCGTTCCATTCATCATTCTATTGTGTGTGCTGCTTGTTATGTGGTGAGAACCATGGAGTGCTATGAGCTGTAAGTTTGTATCTATGCTGCGATCTGTGAGTTTATATCTGCGTTGAGTATATGCTTGCTACTGGAGTGAATTCCCTCTGTGTGAAGACTGCACCACTCTGCGTGATCTCTGCTGCATGACTTAGATGTTGCGGTCTCCTCCTCCTTAACTTCCAGAATCTTGGGACTCTTGCTCAGTCACGTGAAGGCACTCTTGTGATATGCTGTTGCTTGAAGCTGCGTGAAGGTAAAAAGTTGCAGACTGCATAAAACCTAATTTAGTTTACCCTAATTTTTTGCATGGAGGTTCAGTGGAAATTCTGCAAATTTTTCTTTGAGTATGAGTTATGAATAGTGTGACTCTGTTGTATGAGTTGAGTATATATTGAATCAATATATGCTGCATGAGTTTGAATCTATATTGGAGCTGAGTATATATTGAATCTATATATGCTGCGTGAGTTTGAATCTATATTAAAGCTGAGTATATATTGTATCTATATATGCTGCGTGAGTTTGAATCTATATTGGAGCTGAATATATATGCGTTGAGTATATATGCTTTTGAGACTGCAATCTCCTCCATATACTGCTGCGAGCTACCTTGGCTTTGAGAGAAATGAGACCAGCGTAAAGATGTGTTTTGACAACAAGATGTTAACTCCACGTTGAAGATTTTGTGTTTTGACAGCCATCGATATTTATTGTGGAGAGTGTTCACACCTCTCCTTCTCCATGTGCGTGGGAACTTTACAACTTTGGATGCTGCGATTTGAGACTGTGTAATGGATGCTAAGATTTGAGACATTCTTATGTGGTTGATACTCTTTCAAAAGGTTGTAAGAAGTATTGTAAATTTTGCTGCTGTATTCACTTGCGACCAATGGGAATGTAAAAAAAAAACCTAATTTATGCCCTATCTTGTGCGTGGAATCTTTCTGGAAATGGTTTGCATATATTACTGTTTGAATTAAAAGAAGAGGCTCATGAATACTATGCATAGTGTTTTAGTACTTTAAAATGTATATGCATAGAACTGTTTTCCTCTTTTTGATTTGAAGATGGATTTTGAGATTGAAGTTGTGACCACACTGGTTAAGAAGATTGTTGGCAGCTGAAGATTGACCTTCTGAGACTCGACCCTTCTATCACTTGTAAGAAGTATTTTGAAGATTGTTGCGACTACCCATCATGTTGATTGCATAAAGAATTGAATTGATGAGTTTCAATTTTCTTTCATTCTGCTGCAAGAAGTATGCAAGAATTGTATTCGTGTATGAGATTGCCACCAGCAAATTTGCTTATTGACAGCATATCAAGATTGTAAATCACCTTGGCAGAGACTGTAGACCTGCAAGGTTATTGTTTTTCTATTATCTCATTCTCTTTCTCATATTAAGTTCATTATTGTAAATTACACTAACAATTGCAAAAGATGCATTCTATAGCATCTGGAGAATCACTTTGCTTTGCTCAAAAAGCAAAGAACCACAACAAAGATCATCCCAAAGGAGAAAGCAGCAAGAGAGGCAGAGGAAGAAGAAACTTCAGAGATAGAGGAGGTAGAAACAACTCCAGCAAAGATCAGATTTGCAGTGCAAGCGTTGTGGAAAGACTGGGCACACATCATATCAGTGTTGGGCTTCGTGGGACTCCATCAAAGACAAACATAACCAGAAGAAAGATGACAATAAAAACCAAGATGCTAGTAAATCTTCTGATTCTGCTCATTGTATTTTTGCACATTGTAATCTTGGAATTAATGAAATGACTTCACTTTCATCTTACAAAGATTGTTGGCTGCTTGATACTGGTGCAACATCACACATGACTTTTAGAAAAGACTGTTTTGAAGAACTTAATGAAACAATAAATGGCATAGTGTACTTTGTAGATAAGTCAAGTCTTAAACCAAAGGGAATGGGCACCATTCGACTGAAGATGCCTGGATTCCCTGATTTCTTGTTGAAGAATGTTCTTTATCTTCCAGAGTTGCAGATAAGCCTACTGTCCTTGGTAGAGATTCGACAGCGAGGTCATTCCATCCACATGTTTGATGGAATCGTAGAAATAATAAAGTCCTCTAACAACCAAGTCATTATGACTGGATACGAAGATGGGAAGCTGCTGAAGCTAAAGGGTTCATTTGCAAGAGTTCAGAACTATGCCTACCTCTCTCAGCATGGAGAAGGTAATTTTTCATCTAGTTCATTGTGGCATGCAATATTTGGTCATCTAAATTATAACAGTCTTCGTTTGTTGAGAAATAATGGTATATTTGGTTTGCCCACCATTCCCAAAGAGAAGAACAAATGTGATGCATGTATATTAGGGAAACATAGTAAGCTGCCATTCCATGAATCTAATTTCATAGCAAGTAGGAAATTAGAATTAGTGCATTCTGATTTATGTGGCCCAATGCCAACTCCTTCTGTAAATGGGAATAAGTATTTTATGACATTTTTTGATGACTACTCAAGAATGTGCTGGATTTACTGTTTAAAGACAAAATCAGAAGCATTTCAAACATTCAAAGACTTTCATGCATTGATAGAAAAACAAGCACAATAAAAAATTGGTACACTTCGTACTGATAATGGGAAAGAATACACTTCAAATGCTTTTGAAGATTATCTTCACCAACATGGAATTGCACATCAGACTACAGTTCCCTACAATACTCAACAAAACGGTGTAGCAAAAAGAATGAATAGAACCATAATGAATATGGTTCGCTCAATGATGTTTTTCAAGAATGTAAAACTAATGTTTTGGGGTGATGCAGTAAAATGTGCAGCCTATTGGAGAAACAGAAGTCCCTCAAATGCTCTTGATAACAAGACTCCACATGAAATGTGGATTAGCCATCTCCCTTCAGTCAGGCATCTTGGAGTTTTTGGTTCCACCTGTTATGCCTTGATTCCAAAGGAGCAAAGAAACAAGCTTGGTGCTCGAAGAAGAAAATGCAGTTTCCTGGGGTACAAAGAATACTCCAAGGCATACCGTCTATATGATGAGGTAAACAAGAAGTTTGTTATTTCCAGAGATGTCATTTTTCTTGAAACTAATAAAAATGACCAGTCCATTGAGAGACAGCTTGATCATTTGGAAAAATATCCTCATCCAACGAAATATTCTGAAAATGAATATGAAATTCCAAACCTTGAAGGGGGGATTCCTATTCTGGATCAACCTTTGGAATTTCCATATGAAGCACCAACTCCCCCGCATGAAGAAGTTCCTGCTACTTCACCTAAACAAGAGGTTCAACTGGATGATGTGATTGAGAGAATTGAAAGACTCTCAATCAATGATGAAGCACCACCAGCTGATCAACCAGGACCATCACGAAAGATTCCTAAATGGGCCACAAAGACACTTGAAAGTGTCCATTCGGATGAAGTTGGAAAGACGGGAACAAGAAGTTCGAAAAGACATGGAGGAGAAGCAGATAATTCAAGTTATGACATGGATGTATCATTTGATTGTGAATTTAATTTATCTGCTAACTTTGAACCAAATTCCTTTGAAGAAGCTTCTACTCGAATTGAGTGGAAAGAAGCTATGCAGAATGAGTATGATGCACTCATGAAGAATGGAACTTGGAAGCTGGTTGACCCTCCAGTTGGAACCAAACCAATTGGCTGCAAGTGGGTGTACAAGAACAAATACAGATCAGATGGCTCACTTGACAAGCACAAAGCGAGGCTTGTAGCAAAAGGCTATGCACAGAAAGAAGGAATTGACTATGAAGAAACATTTTCTCCTACAGCAAAATGGGCTACCATCCGTACCTTACTCTCTTTAGCTGCTCAGAAAGGGTGGAAAGTTCATCAGATGGATGTGAAGACTGCTTTCTTGAATGGAGACTTGAAAGAGAATGTCTCCATGTCACAACGAGAAGGATTTGTTGTGAAAGGAAAGGAACAAAAGGTATGCAAGCTTCTCAAATTATTGTATGGCCTAAAACAAGCGCCTTGCGCATGGTATGAAAAGTTAACCGAGCATCTTTTGAAGTTAAATTTCGAACATTTTGATCTTGATGATGCAACACTGTTCATAAAGAAAGTTGGAAGATCTGTTGTGTATCTTGTGGTGTATGTAGATGATCTTTTGATGACAGGGAACAATGAGAGCTATATAGCATCCATAAAGAAAGATTTGAAAAATATCTTTGAAATGACAGATATGGTACATCTCCACTATTACTTAGGAATTGAAGTCACTCAACATCCTAAGTTCATATTCTTATCTCAGAAAAAATATGTTGGAGAACTACTAAACAAATTTTGCATGACAGAATGCAACCCTATCTCTACTCCAATGGAACAGAAAATGAAGCTCACATCAAGTGAAGGAAAAGAATTTGAGGATGCGACCAAGTATCGACAACTTGTAGGAAGTCTTATCTACCTTACAACAACTAGACCAGATATTTCTTATGTTTTTGGCATACTTTCAAGGTTCATGCATAAACCTTGTGAAGGACACTGGTCAGCTGCAAAAAGAGTTCTAAGATACTTGAAGGGGACTCAAGACGTTGGACTCAAGTACTCTAAAGTGGATGACTTCAAACTTATTGGGTACTCAGACTCAGATTTTGATGGCGATAAGGAGACAGGAGTATCAACTTCTAGATACACTATGAGTCCTGGATCAGCAGCTGTCTCATGGAGATCACGCAAACAGTCAGTTTCGGCAAATTCAACAATAGAAGCAGAATATGTGACTGCAGCTGAAGCAATGAAAGAAATAGTATGGCTCAGGAAGATACTTGAAGATTTGAAAGAAAAACAAGAGAACTCCACTCCATTATTGGTCGACAATACTTCTGCAATCAAGCTGGCTAAGAATCCTAGATTCCATGATCGAACCAAACACATCAACACAAAGTATCATTTGATTCGACATCATGTAGAGGCCAAGACAGTCCATCTTCGACATTGTTCCACAAATGATCAAGTTGCAGACATCTTCACCAAAGCACTTGGACGAGAAAAGTTTGAAGGATTCAGAAACATGCTCGGACTCACTAACACCCCTTTGGATTAAGGGGGGGATTGTTGGAATATAATCCATCGGGATTATATTTTGTAAATAAATAAAGAAAACTGAATAGTTATGTAGGAAGCCGAAAAGGCTGGGTGGAAGATGAAACACAACTGTCATATGAATTGTATAAATATATGCATTAGCAAGGGAATAACAGAATCGAGAGTTATTTACCTAACAGATAATGATGATTATTTCGAATGGAAGAGTTAATATATGATAAATTTGTTATTAATATACTGTAATTAATGTGAATTAAAAGTTTCATGTTCAGTACGTAATCATCATAATCCATTTTACTCATTTTAATTGCATTGGGAGAAGATTTGGTGCCTTTTACCCAAGGGTTGAAATTGTGATTTGGAAGCTGTTTGGGAGAGAGTAATAAAAGCCTATATAAACTGAACCATGATGCATATTATACTTTGAAAATTTACCTTACAAATCCCCATCCTATGTTCATAAATTCGAGTGACTTTGGAATCATTTGTGAAGCCATTTCCAGCAATTATCCAAAGGGAATTGGAGCCCCAATTTGCTAGTAAAGAGTCATACTTTGAACAGAACATTAAAAAGTTTTTTAGAAGTAATTGGGAGGTCACAAAGCATCCTTTAACATCATATTTAAGTTCTATTATCAGTCATGTACCTTCAAAGAAAATTTGGAATCATTTGGGTCAATTTGGAGGTCTAGACATCAAAACTAGTGAAGGTCCAAATTGGGGAAAAATTGGATACATTGGTCATTTAATAAAATTTCCAAAAGGGGGACATTACAGTGGTATCAGAGGATGAGCTTGGCACCTAATGTGGTATGATATTTATGAGTACAATAATTCAGGGACCACCATTATATATTGAAACCAAAAGTGCTTTTGTTGAAGAGGAAACTATGACTACGGATGAAAAGGGAACCTCATATGATGGTAAGGAGATAATAAAAAGCATGGAACCTATCCTTGAAGAAATGACCAAGAATATTATGAAAGGATTCGAATTTTTGGCTATCCAAAGTTGGGAAAAATATATTGATTTTAATAAAACTAAGGGGAAAAATGCTCCAGCTTGCTTGAAGGAGCAAAAGGAGGAGACCCATGAACCACCTAGTTCTGAAATAGGTGGAGTAGAAGAAGTAGTACATGAATATGATCGAAATTCACTCCCAAGTGACTCTAAAAAATTGTAGAGACATCACATGAGTATGAAGAACATTTTATTGAAAATATTGAATATAATTTTGAGGCACATGCTACCTTGGAAATGAAACAAAGAGAATCTAATGATGGATGCTTAAACTATGAAGGAGTACCTACTATGGGTGCTCACACCTATATGTTGGTGACATAGAGATCACTTTTGAAAGTGTTGCTGTAAGCCAAAATTCCATTAAACATGAAAATTAAGACCTTGTAGTAGTTGAAGAAGAAACAAGATCAAATTCCCCATCACCACTTGAGCTTCGTGAAGTTGGTCCAAGCAAGAAGGAAGAAGATGAGGAGGTTCAGTTGCAAGAACCTCATTTAATTGAAGGGTCCTTAAAGATGAATGAAAATAATATCCAAGAGGCCCTTATCATACTCCATGACACTCAAGCATTGGTATCAAATTCTTGTTGGAGAGCTACTTCCTTGGAGGAAACATCCTTCCTTGAAGACATGGAGAAGATTCAAAGAGCAATGTGCAACATCAAAGGTAATTTCATGTCTTTTATTTTTTATAGAAAAAATGTCATTGAGATTAGTTAGTTAATGGTTACATGAATCCTACTTGAAGAATAATGAAGTTATTGATAAGGTCACAATTCAAAATGAGCAACTTCTTGAAAAGTTGCAAGACACTTGTTTTTCCTCCGATGTTTCAGATTTTCATAAGGTAGATTGCTTAGAGGATTCTCATGACATGATGGATCATAAGAAACATGAAAAATTTCAGGTTCTTGATGTGCTTGAGGATGATAATTATGAGATCCAATCACTAGTAATGGTGGAATAGGAACTTGAGTTGCCTCTTGAAAATGGTTACACAATTTTTGAAGAAGTGAATAATTCCACCACCTTGGAACCAACCCATGAGGATTTTTTTGTTTTTTTAGGGAGGTGCATAATACTACCCCTATGGATCCTTCACATTATGAAAATTTTGCACTTACTGATCATTTGGGTGAGCTGGTTCTTTCTCCTACATCCTACACTTCTAAAGTTTGCAGCATTCATCCTAATCAAGTATGGGTGAAAGGTTTCTTTTTTATGGTGCCACATGAAGAGTATGAACATTATATTTCTCCTTTTGATGATGGAATTATTAGAGCACCATGTTATTTAAATTTTCAGAAGAATCCTTGTTTAAATTATGATTATACACATCTACATGGGTGCACCTATGATGTTCACTTGAGTCACTTGGAGACTCATGATTTTCCTTGCTCCTTTCCTAGTCTATTTGAAGTTGGAGGAACTTCATCCCACACTTGGGTAAAGAGTTATATGATTGAAGAAGATTATTATTGGCAGCAACATCCTCTAATGTTATATGATGATATACATATTCATGAGTGTAATGATGAGACTTCTTTGAGTCATTTGAAGTCTCTTTGTTTCTATTGCTCACTATTTGGTTCAAATTTGAGTGGAGATTCTTCATTCACTTCTTGGATGAAAGAATACATGGCTGAATATTTTGATGCATATCACTTCCTTTTGGAGAAGCATTATAGGAAATGGGATACTCACCTATGTCATTGGAGCATATTTGATTGGTCACTTGAAGCATGCATGTACTTGGAAAATGGTAGTCTACTCATTGGGAGTTATAAGCACTTTCATGATTTCTTGGTGAGGCACCTCCTTGATGTGAATTCTTATTATGTTGTTATATACTTTAATGATATATATTATTCACTCATGATGTTTTACAGAATGCATACAATAAAATGGGATCCGGGAATTCTCTTTCCAAATGGTATGAGTTGGAGAGCACTCTTAATTGTTGGAGTGCAATGCAAGCAATGGGACCTTGGGATAGTTTTTAGTCCCATTGATTTCAAATCATTTGGAAAACAAGTAGTATGGGAGATGGATTCCCCACTTAATAAGGTGATGTTAATCAAATTAGTGTAGTATCAAGCATGGTGGTTCCTCTCTGAAATATTCATGGAATCTCAAAGACTCAAAGTGGGTAGCTCAGTGGCAACTTCAAAGAATCATACAGAAAGCATGTTATTCAACAACCTTGCTTTAAATTGCTTGAGGAAAAGCAATATTGGGAAGGGAATATTTGTAATGTCCCAAATTTTACATTGGGTCACAATGGCCAAATCACATTTTCCATATTCATGAAATTTTTCAAAGGGACGCTAAAAGTCAAATAATTGCCAAGGAGGAAAATCACTAGTTTCCTAGGTTGGGGGTGGAAGCTTTGAGATTGGGAATAAGGGGGATAATAAATGATGTTTAGACATTAGAAGAGAATAAATATTTAATAATGTAGCTTATTAAATAAATACAAGATAAAAATGAAATATCTATGGAGAATGGAGACACATGGAGACTATGGGCCCACTCAAGCTAGAATTCCTATGTTAAATGGCATCCTCCTCTTGTAATTTCAAATCTATGGGAAGCCTAATGTTTTGGGATGGATTATGAGGTTAATAAAATTGTCCATATACTTCATAGGTCTAATTTGGGATGAATTGTAACTTACATGGGAGAGGAATATCCAAATGGGAGTTTCATGGACACTTGGTTAGATTCCCCTTACATTTATGACATCTATGACACCAATGATGGAGATTCTATGACAGTTATGACACAAGTCAGATATGAAGGCTGAAATACTGACATACTGACATGTCAGGACTAAATATACAATATTATAGGTCTAATTTGGGATTTGGAGAAGGCTAAGAGGCTCCTACTCAAATTGGGAGAAGAGGGAAGGTGAAGAGAGAGGCCACATGGCATAGCATGAGCCGCCACACCAATTCAACTTGGATTTGGTTTATGGATGGATTTGAAACCTTATAAGACCAATAGTTTTTATAGATTACAATAATAATCCATGAGAAGAATATTTTTTATCATTTGATGAATTTGGGTTTGTGAAGAGAGAGCTAGTGGGTGACTAGTTCCTTGCCTTAGCCAATTTTGAGGGTGAAAGATTCCCATCCTAATTGGTGATTTGGAGAGGCCACTCAGGTCTCTCAAGGATTTTTAATGTAGTATTATTTGCAAGTGTAAGCTACAGGAAAGAACGTGGATTCTTCTATTACAGCACTCTCTATCAACCATTTCCAGTTTTATGGCATATTCTTGCTCATGGAGGGATTGTGCTTTCGGTGAGATATTGATCTCTTTGGGGAAGATTATAATGCTCCATTATTTTATGTTCTGATGTAAATGCTCTGTAATTCAAGTTCATAATACTCTCAGGTATAAATTCCAAAATATTTCATGTAAAATTGTTAAATAATGAAGAAATAGTGTCATTTCCCCACTATCTTATTGTGCACCATTGTAATGCTAATGATTTCGAATTGGGAGAAGATTTTAATTTTCCATTACTGATTGTAATAAGCTAAATATTTTGTGTTATTCGTTTTCAATAATTACCAGGTCTAAATATCAAATGGTTGTATGGAAAAGGGATTATTAATGAGCAAAGAATGACCATTTCCCCACTACATTGACGTATGATATTATAATGCTGATTATTTCGAATGGGAGAATTAATATATGATAAATTTGTGATTAATGTAATTTCATTAATGTGAATTACAAGTTTCATTTTCATTACTTAATCATCGGAATCCATCTTACTCATTTTAATTGCATTGGGAGATGATTTGGTGCCTTTTCCCCAAGGGTTGAAATTGTGGTTTGGAAGCTGTTTGGGAGAGAGTAATAACAGCCTGCATAAACTTAAATATGAGGCATATAATACTTTTAAAATGTCCCTTTCACATCCCCATCCTTTTTTCATAAATTCAAGTGACTTTGGAGTCATTTGTGAAGTCATTTCCGGCAATTACCCAAAGGGAATTGGAGCCCCAATTTGCTAGTAAAGACTCCTTCTTTGAAAAGAACATTAAACAAGTTTTCAGAAGTAATTTGGAGGTCAAGAAAAATCCTGAAACATAATATTTAATTTCTATTATCAGTCATGTACCTTTAGAGAAAATAAAGAAGAATTTGGGTCAATTTGGAGGTCTAGACATCAAAACTAGTGAACGTCCAAATTAGGGAAAAAAAGAAAAAAAATGTCATTTAATAAAATTTCCAAAAAGGGGACATTGCAGTGGTATCAGAGCATGATCTTGGCACCTGATGTGGTCTGATATTTATGAGTACAATAATTCAGGGACCACCATTATATATTGAAACCAAAAGTGCTTTTGTTGAAGAGGAAACTATGACTAGGGATGAAAAGGGAAGCTCATATGATGGCAAGGAGATAATAAAAAGCATGGAACCTATCCTTGAAGACATGACCAAGAATATTATGAAAGGATTTGAATTTTTGGCTATCCAAAGTTGGGAAAAATATATTGATTTTAATAAAACTAAGGGGGAAAATGCATCAGCTTGCTTGAAGGAGAAAAAGGAGGTGACACGTTAACCACCTAGTTCTGAAATATGTGGAGTAGAAGAAGTAGTACATGAATATGATCGAAATTCACTCCCAAGTGACTCTAAAAAATATGAAGAGACATCACATGAGTATGAAGAATGTTTTATTGAAAATATTGAATATAATTTTGAGACACATGCTACCTTGGAAATGAAACAAAGAGAATCTAATGATGGATGCTTGAACTATGAAGGAGTACCTACTGATGGGTGCTCACACCTCTATGTTGGTGACATAGAGATCACTTTTGAAAGTGTTGCTGCAAGAAAAAATTCCATTAAAAATGAAAATGAATACCTTGTAGGAGTTGAAGAAGAAACAAGATCAACTTCCCCATCACCACTTGAGCTTCATGAAGTTGGTCCAAGCAAGAAGGAAGAAGATGAGAAGGTTCATTTGCAAGAGCCTCATTTTCTTGAAGGGTCCTTAAAGATGAATGAAAAGAAGATCCAAGAGGCCCTTAGCATACTCCATGACAGTCAAGCATTGGTATCAAATTCTTGTTGGAGAGCTACTTCCTTGGAGGAAACATGCTTCCTTGAATACATGGAGAAGATTCAAAGAGCAATGTGCAACATCAAAGGTGATTTCATGTCTTTGATTTTTGACAGAAAAAAAATGTCATTGATATTAGTGAATGGTTACATGAATCCTACTTGAAGAATAATGAAGTTATTGATAATCTCACAATTCAAAATCAGCAACTTCTTTAAAAGTTGCAAGACACTTTTTTTCCTCCGATAATTCAGATTTTCATAAAGTAGATTGCTTGGAGGATTCTCATGACATGATGGATCATGAGAAACATGAAAAATTACAGGTTCTTTATGTGCTTGAGGATGATAGTGATGAGATCCAATCACTAGTAATGGTGGAATAGGAACTTGAGTTGCCTCTTGAAAATGGTTACACAATTTTTTAAGAAGTGCATAATTCCACCACCTTGGAACCAACCCATGAGGAATTTTTTGCATTTTTTAGGGAGGTGCATAATCCTAC
Organism: Pseudotsuga menziesii; assembly: GCA_001517045.1. NCBI lineage: Eukaryota > Viridiplantae > Streptophyta > Pinopsida > Pinales > Pinaceae > Pseudotsuga > Pseudotsuga menziesii. Next base: position 476,399 of record LPNX010665457.1, on the reverse strand, counting down.
CCCTATGGATCCTTCACATTATGAAATTTTTGCACTTACGGATAAGTTGGGTGAGTTGGTTCTTTCTCCTACATCCTACACTTCTAAATTTTGCAGCATTCATCCTAATTAAAGTATGGTTGAAAGGTTTGTTTTTGATGGTGCCAATGAATTGTACGAACATTTTATTTCTCCTTTTGATGATGGAATTATTATAGCACCATATTATTTACATTTGCAGCAGCATCCTTGTTTACATTATGATTATACACATCTACATGGGTGCACCTATGATGTTCACTTGAGTCACTTGGAGACTCATGATTTTCCTTGCTCCTTTCCTAGTGTATTTGAAGTTGGAGGAAATTCATCCCACACTTGGGTAAAGAGTTATATGATTGAAGAACATTATTATTGGCAGCAATGTCCTCTGATGTTACATTATGATATACATATTCATGAGTGTATTGATGAGACTTCTTTGAGTCATTTGAAGTCTCTTTGTTTCTGTTGCTCACTATTTGGTTCAAATTTGAGTGGATATTCTTCATTCACTTCTTGGATGAAAGAATACATTGATGAATATTTTGATGCATATCACTTCCTTTTGGAGCAGAATTATAGGACATGGGATACTCACCTATGTCAGTGGAGCAGATTTGATTGATCACTTGAATCATGTATGTACTTGGCCAATGGTAGTCTACTCACTCAGAGGTATAAGCACTTTCATGATTTCTTGGTGAGGCACCTCCTTGATGTACATTCTTATTATGTTGTTATATACTTTGATTATATAGATTGTGCACTCATGATGTTTGGAATAATGTATACAATAAAATTGGATCCAATAATTCTCTTTCCAAATGTTATGGGTTGGAGAGCACTCTTAATTGTTGGAGTGCAATGTAAGCAATGGGACCCTGCGATAGTTTTTAGTCCCATTGATTTCAAATTATTTGGAAAACAAGCAGTATGGGAGATGGATTTCCCACTTAATAAGGTGATTTTAATCAGAGTAGTGCAGCATCAAGAATGGTGGTTCCTCTCTGAAATATTCATGGAATCTCAAAGTGTCAAAGTGGGCAGCTCAGTGGCAACTTAAAAGAATCATACAGAAAGAAGGTTATTCAACAACCTTGTTTGAAATTGCTTGAGGACAAGAAATATTGGGAAGGGAGGATTTGTAATGTTCTAAATTTTTCATTGGGTCACAATGCAAAAATCACATTTTCCATATTCATGAAAGTAGTCAGAGGGATGCTCAAAGTCAAATAATTGCCAAGGAGCAAAATCACTAGTTTCCTAGGTTGGGGGTGGAAGCTTTGAGATTTGGAATAAGGGGGATAATAAATGATGTTTAAACATTAGAAGAGGATAAATATTTAATAATGTTTCTTATTAAATAAATACAAGAGAAAAATGACATGGCTATGGAGAATGGAGACACATGGAGACTATGGGGCCCACTCAAGCTAGAAATCCTATGTTAAATGGCATCCTCCTCTTGTAATTTAGAATCTATGGGAAGCCTAATGTTTTGGGATGGATTATGAGGTTAATATAATTTTCCATATACTTCATAGGTCTAATTTGGGTTGAATTGTAACTTACATGGGAGAGGAAGAGCCAAATGGGAGTTTCATGGACACTTGGCTAGATTCCGGCCCTTACATTTATGACATCTATGACACCAATGATGGAGATTCTATGAAAATTATGACACAAGTAAGATATGAAGGCTGAGATACTGACATGTCAGGACGGAATACAGCATATTATAGGTCGAATTTTGGAGTTGGAGAAGGCCAAGTGGCTCCTGCTCAAATTTGGGAGAAGAGGGAAGGTGAATGGAGAGGCCACATGGCATAGAATGAGCAGCCACACCAATTCGACTTGGATTTGGTTTATGGATGGATTTGGAACCTTAGAAGAAAAATAATGTTTTTAAAATATAGGGATCATCCACGAGAAGAATGTTTTTTATCACTTGATGAATTTGGATTTGTGAAGAGAGAGCTAGTGTGTGACTAGTTCCATGCCTTAGCCAATTTCGAGGGTGAAAGATTCACATCCTAATTGGTGATTTGGAGAGGCCACTCAGGTCTCTCAAGGAGATTTAATTGAGTCTTTTTTTCAGTTTTAAGCTACAGGAAAGCGTGTTCATTCTTCTATTGCAGCACTCTCTATCAACCATTTCCAGTTTTATGGCATATTCTTGCTCATGGAGGGATTGCGCTTTGGGTGAGTTATTGATCTCTTTGAGGAAGATTATAATGATCCATTATTTTATGTTATGATGTAAATTCTCTATAATTCAATTTCATAAGACTCTCAAGTTTAAATGCCAAAATATTTCATGTAAAATTGTTAAATAATGAAGAAATAGTGTCATTTACCCACTATCTTATTGTGCACCATTGTAATGCTAATGATTTCGAATTGCGAGAAGATTGTAATTGTACATTACTGATTTTAATAATATGAATATGATGTTTTATTCTTTCTCAGTAATTACCAGGTCTAAATATCAAATGGTTGTATGGAAAAGGGATTACTAATGAGCAAATAATGACCATTTCCCCACTACATTAATGTATGATATGATAATGCTGATTATTTCAAATGGGAGGATTACTATCTGATAAATTTTTGATTAATGTACTATTATCAATGTGAATTACAAGTTTCATGTTCAGTACTTAATCATCAAAATCCATTTTGCTCATTTTAATTGCATTGGGAGAAGATTTGGTGCCTTTTCCCCAAGGGTTGAAATTGTGATTTGGAAGCTATTTGGGAGAGAGTAATAAAAACATGTATGTACTGAATGATGATGCATATGATACTTTGAAAATTTCCCTTACACATTCGCATCCTCTGTTCATAAATTCGAGTGACTTTGGAATCATTTGTGAAGCCATTTTCGACAATTACCCAAAGGGAATTAGAGCCCCAATTTGCTAGTAAAGACTCCTACTTTGAACAGAACATTAAATAGGTTTCTAGAAGTAATTGGGAGGTCACAAAACATCCTTGAACATCACATTTAAGTTCTATTTTCATTCATGTAACTTCAGAGAAAATTTGGAATCATTTGAGTCAATTTGGAGGTCTAGACATCAAAACTAGTGAAGGTCCAAATTGGGGTAAAAGTGGAAAAATTGGTCAATTAATAAAATTTCCAAAAAGGGGACATCTCATGAGTATGAAGAATTTTTTATTGAAAACACTGAATATAATTTTGAGGCACATGCTACCTTGGAAATGAAACAAAGAGAATCTAATGATGGATGCTTGAACTATGAAGGATTACCTACTGATGGGTGCTCACACCTCTATTTTGGTGACATAGAGATCACTTTTGAAAGTGTTGTTGCAAACCAAAATTCCATTAAACATGAAAATGAAGACCTTGTAGCAGTTGAAGAAGAAACAAGATCAACTTCCCCATCACCACTTGAGCTTCATGAACTTGGTCCAAGCAAGAAGGAAGAAGATGAGGAGGTTCATTTGCAAGAGCTTCATTTTCTTGAAGGGTCCTTAAATATGAATGAAAATAATATCCAAGAGGCCCTTATCATACTACATGACACTCAAGCATTGGTATCAAATTCTTGTTGGAGAGATACTTCCTTGGAGGAAACATCCGTCCTTGAACACATGGAGAAGATTCAAAGAACAACGTGCAACATCAAAGGTAACTTCATGTATTTGATTTTTGATAGAAAAAATGTCATTGAGCTTAGTGAATGGTTACATGAATCCTACTTGAATAATAATGAATTTATTGATAAGATCACAATTCAAAATGAGCAACTTCTTGAAAAGTTGCAAGACACTTGTTTTTCCTCCGATGTTTCATATTTTCATAAGGTAGATTGCTTGGAGGATTCTCATGACATGATGGATCATGAGAAACATGAAAAATTGCAGGTTCTTGATGTTCTTGAGGATTATAGTGATGATATCCAATCACTATTAATGGTGGAATAGGAACTTGAGTTGCCTCTTGAAAATGGTTACACAATTTTTGAAGAAGTGCATAATTCCACCACCTTGGAACCAACCCATGAGGAATTTTTTGCATTTTTTAGGAGGTGCATAATCCTACCCCTATGGATCCTTCACATTATGACAATTTTGCACTTACTGATCATTTGGGTGAGCTGGTTCTTTCTCCTACATCCTACACTTCTAAATTTTGCAGCATTCATCCTAATGAAGTATGGGTGAAATGTTTCTTTTTGATGGTGCCACATGAAGAGTACGGACATTCTTTTTCTCCTTTTGATGATGGAATTATTAGATAACCATATTATTTACATTTGCAGAAGCATTCTTGTTTACATTATGATTATACACATCTACATGGGTGCACCTATGATGTTCACTTGGGTCACTTGGAGACTCATGATTTTCCTTGCTCCTTTCCTAGTCTATTTGCAGTTGGAGGAACTTCATCCCACACTTGGGTAAAGAGTTATATGATTGAAGAACATTATTATTGGCAGCAACATCATCTGATGTTACATGATGATATACATATTCATGAGTGTATTGATGAGACTTATTTGAGTCATTTGAAGTCTCTTTGTTTCTGTTGCTCACTATTTGGTTCAAATTTGAGTGGAGATTCTTCATTCACTTCTTGGATGAAAGAATGCATGGCTGAATATTTTGATGCATATCACTTCCTTTTGGAGCAGAATTATAAGACATGGGATACTCATATGTGTCATTGGAGCAGATTTGATTGGTCACTTGAAGCATGTATGTACTTGGCAAATGGTAGTCTACTCACTCGGAGGTATAAGCACTTTCATGATTTCTTGGTGAGGCACCTCCTTGATGTACATTATTATTATCTTGTTATATACTTTGATGATATATATTATGCACTCATTATTTTTGGAAGAATGAATACAAGAAAATGGGATACAGGAATTCTCTTTCCAAATGGTATGGGTTGGAGAGCACTCTTAATTGTTGGAGTGCAATGCAAGCAATGGGACCCTGGGATAGTTTTTAGTCCCATTGATTTAAAATTATTTGGAAAACAAGCAGTATGGGAGATAGATTCCCCACTTAATAAGGTGATGTTAATAACAGTAGTGCAGCAGCAAGCTTGTTGGTTCCTCTCTGAAATATTCATGGAATCTCAAAGACTCAAAGTGGAAAGCTCAGTGGCAACTTCAAAGAATCATACATAAAGCAGGTTATTCAACAACCTTGTTTGAAATTGCTTGAGGACAAGCAATATTGGGAAGGGATGATATGTAATGTCCCAAATTTTGCATTGGGTCACAATTTCCAAATCACATTTTCCATATTCATAAAAGTTTTCAAAGGGATGCTAAAAGTCAAATAATTGCCAAGGAGGAAAATTACTAGTTTCCTAGGTTGGGGGTGGAAGCTTTGAAATTTGGAATAAGGGGGGTAATTAATGATGTTTATACATTAGAAAAAGGATAAATATTTAATAATGTATCTTATTAAATAAATACAAAAGAAAAATGAAATGGCTATGGAGAATGGAGACACATGGAGACTATGGGGCCCACTCAAGCTAGAATTCTTATTTTAAATGGCATCCTCCTCTTGTAATTTCGAATCTATGGGAAGCCTAATGTTTTGGGATGGATTATGAGGTTAACATACTTGTACATATACTTCATAGTTCTAATTTGGGATGAATTGTAACTTACATGGGAGAGGAAGAGCCAAATGGGAGTTTCATGGACACTTGGCTAGATTCCCCTTACATTTATGACATATATTACACCAATGATGGAGATTCTAAGATAGTTATGACACGATTCAGATATCAAGGCTTACATACTGACATAGTAACATGCCAGGACTGAATAGAGCATCTTAGAGGTAGAATTTGGGAGGTGGAGAAGGCCAAGAGGCTCCTACTCAAATTTGGGAGAAGAGGGAAGGTGAAGAGAGAGGCCACATGACATAGCATGAGAAGCCACACCTATTCGACTTGGATTTGGTTTATGGATGGATTTGGAACCTTAGAAGACCAATAATTTTTATAAAATACAGGGATCGGTCATGAGAAGAATCTTTTTGATCATTTGATGAATTTGGGTTTGTGAAGAGAGAGCTAGTGGGTGACTAGTTCTTTGCCTTAGCCAATTTTGAGGGTGAAAGATTCCCATCCTAATTGGTGATTTGGAGAGGCCACTCAGGTATCTCAAGGATATTTAATGGAGTCTTATTTTCAGGTGTAAGCTATAGGAAATCACATGGATTCTTCTATTGCAACACTCTCTATCAACCATTTCTAGTTTTATGGCGTATTCTTGCTCATGGAGGGATTGCACTTTGGGTGAGCTATTGACATATTTGGGGAAGCTTATAATTCTCCATTATTTTAAATTCTGATGTAAATGCTCTATAATTCAATTTCAGAAGACTCTCAGGTGGAAATGCCAAAATATTTCATGTAAAATTGTTAAATAATGAAGAAATAATGTCATTTCCCCACTATCTTATTGTGCACCATTGTAATGCTAATGATTTAGAATTGGGAGAATATTTTAATTGTCAATTACTGATTTTAATAATATAAATATGTTTTTTTATTCATTCTCAGAAATTACCAGGTCTAAATTTCAAATGGTTTTATGGGAAAGGGATTATTAATGAGCAAACAATGACCATTTCCCCACTACATTGATGTATGATATGATAATGATGATTATTTCGAATGGGAGAATTAATATCTAATAAATTTGTGATTAATGTACTTTAATTAATGTTAATTACAAGTTTCATTTTTATTACTTAATCATCGGAATCCATTTTACTCATTTTAATTGCATTGGGAGAAGATTTGGTGCCTTTTTCCCAAGGGTTGAAATTGTGATTTGGAATTTGTTTGGGAGAGAGTCATAAAAGCCCATATAAACTGAACCATGATGAATATTATACTTTGAAAACATCCCTTATATATCCCCATCCTATTTTCATAAATTCTAGTGACTTTGGAATCATTTGTGAAACCATTTCCGACAATTACCCAAAGGGAATTGGAGCCCCAATTTGCTAGTAAAGACTCCTACTTTGAACATAAAATTATACAAGTTTTCAGAAGTAATTGGGAGGTTGGAAAACATCCTTGAACATAATATTTAAGTTCTATGATCATTCATGTACCTTTAGATAAAATTTGGAATCATTTGGGTCAATTTGGAGGTCTAGACATCAAAACTAGTGAAGGTCCAAATTGGGGAAAAAGTGGAAAAATTGGTCGTTTAATAAAATTTCCAAAAATGGGACATTACAGACATATCCACCCTTTTGTGCACAGTTCTCAATTGTTACATTCTTAATATTCCTTTTTCACATACGAGCATCTTTATCCAAGTTTTCAAAGATGACAAATATGTTATGCGGGGTCCTTGGAAAAAAATGATCTCTACCTCACTATATGAGGTTATTGTGTCAATAAAAAACTCAGTAATATATCTTTGCAAAATGATATCCACCCAAAAATACACATCCTTGACATAGGTTTGCTCACACTTTTTAGTCACTGAATCAACTGAGAATTCCACTCCTTTGGTTCTCTTCCTTGAAAATTTATTTGCTGGTTTGCCAACTTAGACAACCACTCATGCAACATAATAGGAAATTCATAAGAGAAAATATAATGAATATCTGTGTACAGATATTGGCCCAACCACTCTGTTGGATTCAACCGAGATCCTTTACTCTCTTCTTTTGCAAACTCTAATTATTTTAAATCTACCTAGTCTTGGATTTCAACCTTCGTTGGATGCCATAACATATCCCTCACCAAAATGATTCACGGTACTGGAAATAGAACCATTTGTTGGCTTTGAAATCTCTTCAACCCAGGTTAGGTCCCTCCTTTGCACACAAAAAATCCCAAGATATCAGCTTGATAGAGAAAGGCTCATTTAATAGTGCGTATGACACAGATGTAGTCTCACATGGGATATATTTCTATGGGTAACTGCCAAAATCAGGTTTCTGCAGTTGGGTGGTGAATTTCTGGTCCCTTGGTGTTCTACCAAGGTGCTCTACAAAGGTTGATGGGTGGGGTATTTATACTTATTAAATAGATTTAGTCTGTGCTACAACTTGTCCTTCGATAGGTATTATAACAACAAACCCGATGCAGCATGGGCACATTCAACAATAACAGTGCAAAAAATACATATAAACTCATTCATACGCAAATACATAAACACATATTCATAGTAACATATATATGAAACTCAATCACATTCCTCATTCACACATTTTACACAGTATCTAATGTGGAAACCCATGCAGGAAAAACCACAAAGGCGCTCTTCATCTGGCATGAGAAATATATGACATCATTTTTCTCTGCGCACTAAGCTGCAGACTCTGTTCTAGATCTCTCTTTCTTATATATACAGACTTATTCCTCCTCTCATGCTCTCTGGTCTTCTGTTGCCATTACTTCTCTACTTGAATCTACTAATTATCCACACACATCCTGGATCAACTCAATGTTTTCTATGACTCTACTCAAAATCCACACACATCATAGATCGACTCAAACTCTTCTACACTCTTTCACACTCAACTATAGCTTCTTCAACTCCTCTCTATGACTCAACACACTAACAAACAATATAATCAGAGCGTCACTAAATTACCAACGAGTGTCTGACATGAGAAGATACCACAAAGGATAACCACATACAGCTTGGGTTCCTCCTTTTATAGACTCTTACATGCCACTTTCAGACGACTTCATACAGTTATCCGACAAGTTGTCTTTCCTTTTCTATCAACACATGTCAGTAGGCACTAACGACCCGACCTACAAAGATTCTTTCATATGTGCAGATTCTGTCGACTCTAGTTGACCTCGTACCCATGATCTTTTCGAACTATTACTTTCTAGCCATTACACCACTGCACATCTTCTGACATGGTTAACTCTGTCGCATCCTTCCTTGTTGCATCCTTTCCTTCTATCGGTGTTCCTCTTCTGTTGTGAACTCCATTCTATCGTGAACTCTCTTCTTATCCTGTCACAACTTCCTCTTCAGTTGTGTCTTTCATTAGCTCTTTCTTCTTTGTCTGCTTTTGTTCCTCCTCTGTCGCATCCTCCTTCCTTACTAATTCTTCTAACTTCTCTTCCTTCCTTCCGTGGCTGCTTCTGTCGCAGCTCCTATTCCTTATTTTCCTTCTTATGTTCGTCCTTCTATAATTTTATTGCAACTCCTTTTATTTCTTGCAACCTTACTATTTTCATACTTGGACAGAGTTCTAACTAAAGTCTGCCTAGCTTTCCCTAGACCCAACAGTGAACTAATTTAGTTGTCATGAGTTAAACTAGTGAGATTCCAGTGGTGATTTTCTCATAGTTAGTGAGCTCTAGAGTCAGTCCAAGTCATGGAATTTGAATCCTCTTCATTGTATCATCATTGTATTACATACAGATTAATTATTATGGGATTAATGTTATGCTATCAAATGTTTTCCTCTTGTCAGTTAAATTTCACCATGATTGTTTGATCATTGTACACTAAATTTCTTCTTCCTCCAATATTCTTTCACAGTGAGGTTCAATATAGCCTGAAGTTCTTGAAGCTTTGATAAATTAAACATGGTATCAGAGCTAAGGTCTCAAGTTCAATTCCCCCAAGCTACGCCGGAGGGGGGAGGGGGGTGTTGGAGTATCAATACAACTTCATGGTATAACTGTTGCACCTATAGGAATATTAAAATGTGGACTAACTAACACTCCTGATAATAGGGCCTTGTACTTGGTTTCATGTGTTCATAAACATCTGCAAGTTTTGGTGTAATGACAAACCTTACAATACTGAGTGTATATTCTACATTGTTGAGAATAATGAAAAATAAAATAGAAAGTATACATGAATGTAAATTGAAAAGTTATATACCTGCATAGTAATAATTCAACCATGAATGATACAAATTCTTTCAAAACCATAGCACATACCTTCTATCAATAATTCTTCTATTGGATCCATTGCATACTTTGTTTCCTGCAAGTTGTATGCCCCATCACAAATCATATATTTAATATAAAGGATTTTTGTTGTTTTATTAATTATAAAATGAGATAAGTAAAATAATATAGATACTTACAAAATCTACAATTAATTTTTGATACGCCAACATATGCTCACAACCCTTTCTTGACCCAAGAGCAATCAATTTTTATTATGGCTCCTCTTTGTATGTTAACACCTGTTTCAAGACATCCAAGGATTCCAATGAAAACAAAATAATTAAATATACAAATCACAACCACTACAAAATCTTAATTTCTTATACTAAAATCACAAGTACTCACAAACTTTGTTATCGACCCCTTTTTCCCTTGTCCTCCAGTCTTCTGTGTTGAAGGGGTTCCTTTTTCTTTTAATTTTTGCAACAAAACAATTGAAAATTAATATTTAATGTTGAATTAATTAATGAGATGTACATAATCCTAAAAATCATTGATTTTATAAATTCAAAGCACGTTGGTGTTGAGATAGATCCTCCTGCGATGAAATTATGTCAAGTTCCTTAACTATCTCCTTGTACACTTTCTTGGACATCCATACTGGCACATTTCGCATATCACCTCGTGTTCCTTTGGGATTTTCATAATCTTCTTGGAAATGTAAAATCACATTAAACTATTTTTCTATTTATACAAAAAATGAATATAGCATAAATAAAATTATTGAAGGAATGGTGTTTTATAGTGGTCATAGGTACATATTCTACATAGACATGTTTAAGAATATTAATTTTTGAATTAATTTTTTCGTTGTTGTATGTTTTTTCTATTGCAAGTTTGACAGGTGTTATTGACCATTGCTCTGGGAACACCTCTTGTAGTTTGCATATGACCTTATTTTTCGAATCATTTGATTGGTTTCTATGTTGTAAGTGAAAATTACATATGTATGTTCTTTCCACAATATCCCTCATAGTATTATAAAATTATTTTCCTCTTCTATTAGCTTCCAGTACCACTCCAGAAGAGCTAAGGACCAATTGATAATCTTTTGCATCTTCCATATAAAAAAATTCTCATGATGACATTTACATTTATTGTTGTCGATCCTTGCATAGCATTCAACAAATGTGAATTAGATTAATTATTTGAAACATATTAGTAGTGAATATTCTTCAGTAAATTATTACTCGAATTTGAAGAAATAATTCATATTGACTTATTTTTTATTCACATGATTCATCCTCTACAACCTTTCTATCAATGTTTTACGCTATTCTGGACTTGTATTGCTAAGATCCTTATGTAGCTTCCTCATTTTGTGGCTCTGCATGTCACACATTAAACAATACATATTAGTGAAATTTACAAATAATTCAAATAAATTAATTCAAATATGGAAATTAATTAAAATTTGTTGTTCATTGAACTCATACCATGTATTTTCTAGCAATAAACAACCTAGACCATTAAATACATAAGCTATCAATATATTATACAAATAAATTACAAGCATTCAAAATATAAAACATGACTGAGATTAGTGCACTCTGTCAAATACAATGCCCCTGTGTGTTTATATAAATAAACGCATCGGTGCATTACAACAACACAAGTGCATCACAAACGACAAAAAATTATATATCATTTTATGGAAAAAAAAATGGTGCATTACTGCCATTATTGGTGCTATATTTGTATAGATGCGCCAATAACATATAAATGAGAAATGAATAATAAGAAAACATTGTGTGTCACATGTCATTACCTTGTGTGAAATGAATAAGCAGTTGATCTATGATTTTGTAGTCCTCTCCAGCTCTGGCCCAAGGGTCTCTTCCCAAGCTTACTCTCCTTCCACTGCCTATTTTCCAAGTTGTCTAGTTTCCGACCAGTGGGAATGCTAATATAAAAGCCTTCCACCCTCTCGATGCATTTTTATGTTTTTTGGCAGGTAGTCTAAACCATTCTTCAATGGATGAGTCTGGGCAGTATTTGGATCTCATTGCTCTCCCCCGCAGAGAGTTCTAATTTTCTACCATCCTCCATACTGATTTGGCAGCTAAAGATATGTAGAAAAGCTCTAGGTTCTTTACACCCAAACCTCCCATTGATTTAGGCAATGCTAGGGTAGACCATTTCACTAATGGAATGCCTTCAGACTTTTGACTTGTTGTCCAAAGAAAAGAAAGACATTTCCTCCTGATATTGGTAAGAATGCCCTTCGGGATGTAGGCTATTGAGGCACAGTATACTAGTATACTCTGGAGAACTGCTTTAAGAAGTACCAAACATCCTCCTCTAGACAAAAACCGATTTGTCCACAATGTTATTCTTGCTTCTACATTTTTATAAAGCCAAGTCTAGTCCTCGAAGGAGTATGCATTGGGTTTTAACGCGAATCCCAAGTATTTGAATCTTTCTAATATCGAGGCCACTTGATAAGGTAGCATCTCCTTTTCTCTGTTGAGGAGTTCCTCTGAGATATATATATAACAAAAAATGTGTGTGAATGTGAGTATTTGTATTAAAGAATATTAAATTTATACACTTACAATTTTTATTTATTTAAGAATATAAGTATTTGAAGATTGAATTTATATATATATATATATATAAATGAATAAAACTTTTCTTATTTGGTTAAAATTAAGAATGAAGTTTAAGAATGTTAAATATGTATTTTTTTATATATTTTATATAAGAATAAAAGATTTTCTTATTTTATTAAAAATTAAATATAAAAAAAATCATTAATTATTTTTTATTATTATAAGTAAATAAATTGATTGAGTAATTTAATATACGTACTATTTTTAAATTAGAAAATTAATATTTTAAATTTAAATTTGATTTCTTTATTTTTATTATAATTAGTTTTGATTTTAAACATAAAGAATTATTGAATATTGAATTTATGAAATTTTCTTATCTTAGTTTATAAAGTTAACTATGTAAGTATTACAATTATATTAAATTTGCATATTTACAAATTAGTTTTTTATGATTAATTTTGATTTTAAATTAATTTTTTAAATGATAATTTTTTTTATTAAATTTTGGATTTATAAAATTATCTTATCTTCTCTATAAAGTTTATTATATGAATTTTAAAGTTAAATAATATTAAATTTGTAAATTTATAAATAAATAAATTTACAAAAATATTTAATTTTAAAATTATAATTTAATTATAGATTTTAATATAACTTATATTTTTAAAATAAAAATATAGCATTTTAAATTTAGATTATTCAATCTTGCTTTTAAAAATTAATTAGTTTTTAAGCATTATAAAATTGGTAAAAATCTCTAATAATTTTTTTATGAAACACTCTTATCTATTTTGTAATATCATAGTGAAGTATATTTAAATAGAAATTGCAACTTTATATTTATTATGTCCGTGAAAAGATGATATATATAAATCATGAAAGTGAATTAATTCCAATTTTTATTTTTATTTTTGATATTTGCATTTTCATACTATTAAAATATAGTATAAATATTATTTATTTATTTGAATTTTTTAATTTGTATTATACTATCATTCTATTCATCAGATACCAATGATGTTAGCCTACGTTTTTTCGTCCCAAGACCCGACGACACAATGACATTAGCATAAAAAATGGTGGGTCGTAATGTCATTAGTAATGATGGGTAGTTGTGTCTCGTAGGTGCAGTGTTATGTGTGTCACTCAAACTCCAACCCTAACTCTCTCTCAGTGCTCTTGACACTTGGACTAATAACTTGGCTGAATTTTGGTGGCACACCTACATGAAGGTCACGTGGCACTCCTTAAGGATCATGTTGTCATTTCCCAAAGTGTTCATTTGTATGCCATTTTTCGCTATCAACTTTACTCGCCTATGTAGTATGGCTCATCCAAATTCTTGGAGAGACAATATCTTGATAGTCACCTTGGTATTGGCAAGCGTCGTAAGCTGATGTGTATTCCTGGACATCGATATCCAAAAGCTAATAAGTTCCCCGATTGTGATTTTCATTACACCAGATGAAAGGTTTCCTCATGGGGATTTCACTGATTTTGGAGGCCACACCATCAATGCTTTTGCCAAAATGATTGTACCTTCCATCATTCCACTGGTGTTATCCAAGATACCAGTGTACGGTTCATCCAAGCTCTCAAAATCTATTAAGTTGAATCAACATGGATCTAGCAAAAATACCTCCTTAAATAGGCTAACCCTAGGCATTATGTTAATTTGATATCCTGTGAACTAGTATGTGAATGGTGCAATATGTAGAGGCTTGACATAAACCTTTCCAACAACTCTTTGCTTGAATGTGTTATGATGTTTGCAATGTCAAGGAGATCCAACTTCTGTAGATTCACCACCTAATCTGTGTTGTGAATATGGTCTCCCTCTTTAACTTGTGTCGAGGCATAGCCGTCTTATGATATTTTGAATGGATTCCATTAATCGATTCCTTTTGCGTAACCAATATATAGTATGTGGGTCCTGTGGAGTTTTCCAACCAATTATGAATTTGAAGGCTAGAGTTTAATAAGCTACAATTTGGTCAGATGTTCTCGATGCTAGTTTATAGAAAACTCAGTGAGATTACATTCTGCATCAACTACACCTTTAAGACACAAGCATTTGCACAAAAAATAAAATGGTGGCACTAGCAGTACATATGGTCAAGCCACTAGATGTACTCCATAGGCATGACAAATTGTTGAATTAGAAAATTTAGGTTCAAGCTCAATCCGATGCTAGTTTGTTCTTGAGAAGTGTAGTGAAGAGATTGAGCTAGAAACCTGTCCATTTTGTGAAGTTCAAGAAAGTATGAACACAAGAGTATTTTGAGATTTCAACTTCAAAGTGTGTGGATTCTTTAAAATTGCTTTGCCACTTCTTATTCTCTTCTTATATGAATTTATTATTGGATTATCTAAAGGGCAATGAGTTTTTCTGATATTGAATCAGAACTAGTCAGGTTTGTTTTATACGAATGCATTGATAGGTGGTGTATGCATTGTTTCTAAGTTCCCTAAAAGCTCTTTAGGGAAGAGCACATCCAATTGTTGATGTGCTCTTTTATCTTGAAAAAATATTTGTTGTTCTTATGATGGATACAATAGCAGTGCCTGGTTGTGCTTATTCCACTTCTTTTGTACATATGAACCCATGTACCCAATAGTTTACAGTAGGTCCTTATGCTATAGGATAACATGTGCATTCATAGCCTCTCATTTAGTGACTTCAATCCTCCCCACCGCCTTCACCTCCTGTAGAATCCCATAAAATAGTGAGATTATCATTAGCTTATTTAGAGGTTTCCATTACCCATCGAAAGAGAATTGAGCGCCAACAATTGCTTCCAAAGAATCGAATGCTTACACAAAAACTTCTATGACAAGCCAAGAGGATCAAGTCACTCCCTACAAAACAGTCGCTTCCCCCATATTCTTGGTCGTGTTTCTTTGTTCTGCATATCAAGGTAAAGTTTTTATAATTATGTGCATTTGTTTTCATACAAAACAATGTATTACTTTGCATACATTGCAATACTTTGAAATACGTCTTGAAAGATAAATCTTCTTATAAATTGGATTCCAAGCTCTTCCACTATGAGAACTCTTTTTCTTATGGCTTCCATTAACAACTGTGTGGTGGTTCTAGATATGGTTATATGTATGATGCATGTCTCCCCATATAAACCTTTGCCTTAGGTGGATCACTTGCCTCACCTTAGTTGCACAAGGGTTGAGCTCTCCCTACTAGGGAAGTTAACAATAATGTAGACACCACCTATCAATGCATTTGTATAAGACAAACTTGACTAGTTCTGAGTCAATATCAAAGAAACTCACTGTTCTTCAGACAATCCAACAATAAATCCATATAAAAAGAGAATAAGAAGTGGCAAATCAATTTCAAAGAATCCACACACTTTGAAGTTGAAATCTCAAAATAATCTCTGGTTGATACTTTCACGAACTTCACAAAATAGACAGGTTTATAGCTCAATCTCTTCGCTACACTTATTAGGAGCAAACTCGGATGGGGTTGAGCTTGAACCTAAATTTTCTACTTCAACAATTTGTCACGCCTATGGAGCACATTTAGTGGCTTGAACATATGTACCACTAGTTCCACCATTTGATTTTTTTTGCAAATGCTTGTGTCTTAAAGGTGCAGTTGATGCAGAACGTAATCTCACTGAGTTTTCTACAAACTAGCGTCGAGAACATCTGACCAAATTGTATTTTAGTAAACTCTAGCCTTCAAGTTCATAATTGGTTGGAAAACTCCACACGACCCACAGACTATATATTGGTTACGCAAAAGGAATCGATTAACGGAATCCATTCGAAATATCATAAGATGCCTATGCCTCGACAAAAGTTAAAGAGGGAGACCATGTTCATAACATAGATCAGGTGGTGGATCTACGGAAGTTGGATCCCCTTGACATCGCAAACATCATAACACATTCAAGCAAAGAGTTGCTGGAAAGGTTTATGTAAAGCCTCTACATATTGCACCATTCACATACTAGGTCATAGGATATCACATTAACATAATGCCTAGGGTTAGCCTATTTAAGGAGGTATTTGTGATAGATCCATGTTAATTCAACTTAATATATTTTGGGAGCTTAGATGAACCTTACACTAGTAGCTTAGATAACACTAGTGGAATAATGGAAGGTACAATCATTTTGACAAAAGCATTGATGGCATGGGCTCCAAAATCAATGAAATCCCCATGAGGGAACCTTTCATCTGGTGTAATGAACATCACATTCGGGGAATTGATTAGCTTTTGGATCTCAATGTCCAGGAATACACATCATCTTTCCACGCTTGCTGGTACCAGGGTGGCTATCAAGATATTGTCTCTATAGGAATCTGGATGAGCCATACTACAGAGACGAGTAAAGTTGATAACGGAAAATGACATAGAAATGAACACTTTGGGAAATGAGAACATGCTCCTTAAGGAGTACCACATGACCTTCATGTAGGTGTGCCACCAAAATTCAGCCAAGCTTTGAGTCCAAGTGTCAAGAGCACTAAGAGAGAGTTAGGGTTGGAGTTTGAGTGACACACATAACACTGCAACTACGAGACACAACTACCCACCATTACTGATGCTAATGTCATCGCGTCGTCGGGCCTTGGGACATAAAAACATAGGCAAACATCACTGGTATATGATCAATAGAATTATAGTAAAATACAAATTAAAAAAATCAAATAAATAAATAATATTTATACTATATTTTAACATTATGAAAATGCAAATATCAAAAATCAAAATTGGAATCAATTCACCATCGCGATGTATATATATCCCCTTGTCAGGGACATAATAAATATAAAGTTGCATTTCTATTTAAATATACTTTCACTTATGATATTACAACATAGATAGGAGTGTTTCATAAAACAAAAATTATTAGTGATTTTTATCAATTTTATGATGCTTAAAAACTAATTAATTTTTTAAATCAAAATTGAATAATATAAATTTAAAACGTTGTATTTTTATTTTAAAAATATAACTTATATTAAAATCTACAATTAAACTATAATTCTAAAATTAAATATTTTTTAAATTTATTTATTTATAAATATTATTTAACTTTAAAATTCATATAATTAGCTTTATAGAGAAGACAAGATAATTTTATAAATCTAATATCTAATAAAAAAATATTATTTAAAATCAAAATTAATTATTAAAAATTAATTTAAAATAAAAAATAATCATGAAAAAAATAATTTGTAAATATACAAATTTAATATTATTTAATTGTAATATTCACATAGTTAACTTTATAAACTAAGATAATAAAATTTCATAAATTCAATATTCAATAATTTTTATACCTACCTCAGCAGGTATATTGTAATCGATTGCAAGTCAAACTCTTTTGACTTTGTATTAGTTGCTCTCTATCAAAAAAATTAAAATCTGTTTTGTAAAGTATAACTTAGGGATTTGTAAAATATTTTTTTTAATTTTGTTAAAAAACTATTTTGTAAACAACTTATTGATGGATAGAAGATGATGTAAACTTTGGAATTTGGTATCTGGATTTGAGTTGACATGTGGCAACATGACATCATAATAATAAAATTAAAAAAATAAAAATTATATCCCATTGCCATCTGTTATAGCAAGTGGTACCATCGGAGCCAGCTGTTCTGGTTTTTTTCAGACCTCGAGCCATGAGACGATGGTGCATTAGCTTGGCAATGTCATCCACAACAACTAAATCGGAGTCGAGGTAAATGATTCTCCCGAGTCAAAGTGATATAATATGAAGTGCAAGTATGGAAAAGTCGCCTGAAGCGTAGCCTTGAGATCACGTTGGCGCTCGGACACCATGAAATGGAAGACTACATTCTCGGGACAAGCAGCATGTTGGAGAATCGATAGAATTCCGACGACCAATCATGCACGATTGTGCTATCACATAGCTCTGTATCATCATCTTCTTCTTGAAGTTGAGAATAGCCTGATCTCCACGACGAAGGTGTCAAGACGATGCATTCTTTACCATTTCGAAACGCCAGAGCCTCTTGGAAAACCAGCAGGGTTGACGATCGACGTGGTATATGCAGCCGGTCTAGCAGAACGCTGGGAAGCTTGGCGAAACCAGGATCGTCTCTCGCATAATTATTCAATTTAAAGTTAAATTTCATGTCCCGGATGATTCTAGCAGCCACCACGCCAGTCATGCTCAGCTGGATCAAAACCAGAAAGCTTGCAAATAGAAAGAAAGAAAACGTTCTAGTCCTTCGAATTAGCATCTTTTCCATTAAAACGCGGTTCGGAGGCTTCGATCGGCAAGCCCTAGATATGTGTCTAGACTCTATATAACCTGGAGGCACCAATGCTCCGTGCGGCTAGACATAGCCAGTCTTGAGGGCAAAGAAACGGTCAGCATTCAGGATTCAAGATATTCAGGACTACATTAATAAATATCAATTTGACAGAACACCAAAGAAGACAAAGATCCAACTCGTAAGCTACGGCTGAATCCGCTTACCTGGCCTCGATATGAATGGCAGAGGACAATTGTGCACAAGAACAAGACGTAGGAACGCCAGGACAAACGCAGATTGCACATCAAGTTACTGTAACCACAAATTCCACAATGCTTGGGAAGTAGTGGTTGTTAGGTCCGCATTGCGACGAAACTAAATCTTATCATAGTTTTGCGTACAATGCAAAGGAAAGGAACGGAAATCCAAGCATCACCGTCGACCGGTGAGCAGAGCAGAATTAGCACGACAGAAATTCCTCTACAAGCCAAGCAAATTAAGTGTACTTATCAATATTTTTTTCGATCTTTCCTACTACATGAAATCAAAACAACCTAATAACTTAGAGCCTAACTTAAAGCCATGATTCCTAAGGAACTGGTAAAGCTGTGAGAAGGATGTATCAACAATCACATAGAACTTTATGCAACATTTCTAACAATATACACAGAATTCCTACAATATACAACAACATTATCCATCTTTCTACATGAAATTAAAACCACCAGGTGAAACTTCTGCACACTGAGGTGTATCATACATGGTTAGCACGTGATCATCATCTTCCTCGACGAAACCATTGTTAAGGATCTTGACTGCTTCTCTATAGACCTGTGTGTTTTCATGAATTTGTAATGCCTCAATATTATCAAAGCCACCAGCGTCCTCAATTATGCTCACATATACATTAACTTCAGAGATGCCTTCATTCTTTTCAGTCTCGTCAGCTCTCAGTATTTTTTCTAGACCGTGAAGGCAGATTGTTATAGTCCTTGAACCCTGGCAGGTTAGAAGATCACAAAGTGGCTTGATGCAACCCTGAATCACAAGGTATCTGTAATAGAAAAGGGCTCATGTTATCGACCTTAAGACGATGGATGCAGAAAATTACACACGCGAAGAAATTAGAAAAGTTTTGTACTTTATCTGTTCCTCGCTTGCGGAAGAAA